>JASDQU010100915.1:237371-281273 GCA_032191745.1 Picea mariana | reverse complement strand
GAGTAAGAACTTTGGCTAGGTCTAATAATGCCAGCCTCTAACATTTCTTCAACCATGCGCTCAATTTCACTCTTCTGGGTGTAAGGGTATCTATATGGCCTGATGTTAGGAGGAACACTCCCAGGAATTAGGTGAATTTCATGATCATGATTTTGAGTGGGTGGAAGACCTTTGGTAATATCTTCAAATAATTTGGAATTCTTATCAATGATCCTTTGGAGATCTTGAGGAATAGATGGCTTAGATGTTTGAACATCTAGAGAGCATAGTTTTGAAATAACGTGGGCCTCGGGAGCTGAATTTTGAACCCAACGTACCTTGATCCGTCTACTAAATATCCTCCAAGTTGTTCCTTCTGAACCGTTGTAGAAAAAAAGTTATAGAGAAAATACCAAGGTGTCTCAGATGTAGCAGCGAAACCCCAAGACCTTGAGCTCTGATACCATATGTTAAGAACCAAATATCAATATAGCATAGAAAAACCTTTGAAAAAATACTCAACACCTTGAAAAAGAGATAATTTCAGATAATAAGCCTCTTCGAAGGGGCAACCTCCTTTTACCCCACTTAAATGTTCAAGTACAAGATGATTCAAAATGAAAATGTCTCCTTGGTATATATAGGAGACTAGGAGGTATATTTACAACTAATGGCCTAAAGCCGACATAAATAAAATAACATTACTAATATAATATGCCCCAATTAAGGGGTAATGAGCCAATATTAGGGCTTAACATGTTATCTCTGACGAAGGAATCGTTGTGGATCCAATGAAGGTGGAGGCTATTATGGAATAGCCTGCACTGACGAACATACCCGAAATATGTAGCTTCATGGGTTTAGAAGGATATTATTGACTGTTAGTTGAAGGTTTTTCGAAGATAGCCAATTCTATTACATAATTGCAAAAGAAAAACAAGAAGTATGTATGGACCGAGAAATGCGTGGAAGCATTTCAAAGGCTCAAGGATATATTGATGACAGCGTTGATACTAAAATTCCCCGACATGGGCGAGGACTTCTTGGTATGAACAGACGCATCCAAGGAAGGCTTAGGCAGAGTATTGATGCAAGATGGTCGAGTGATCACTTACATATCAAGGAAATTAAGAAATAAAGAGGAGAACTACACGACACATGATTTGGAGTTATTGGACAATGTGTATGCCCTGAGAGTGTGGAGACACTACCTGATTGGATGGAAATTTGAACTAAAAACAGGCCACGGTGTCTTGCAACACATTTTTATGCAAAGTGACTTGAATGCATGACAAAGGCATTGGTCAGAATTGCTTAGAAAGTATGATTTTGAGATTACTTACATAAAAGGATTGAATAACAAAGTGACAAATACGTTGAGTCAGAGACCACACATATTTTCAGTGATACCTATTCAGATGAATCTTCGAGAAAGGATTATAATTATAAAATGAAACGATGATTGGTATAAAGAGGTTATGGAAAATATTAGACAAGACACCATGTTGGTACCAAAATTTGAAGGATATACTTTGGAAAAATATGGACTGATGAGGTATAATGACTGGATTTGCGTACTGCCTGAAAAAAAATTAATAAATTTGATCTTAAACAAAGCTCATAGAGAAATGTACATGGCTCATCCAGGAGTCACAAAGATGAGGGTAGAGCTTAAGCCCTTATTCTTCTAGAAATGAATGAAGGTCGACATAGTTAACTACGTGGCGAGATTTCTAGAGTTTCAGCACGTGAAGGATGAACATAGACATCCGGTAGGATTACTACAACCACATACTATTCCGGAATCGAAATGGGAAGTCATTTTGATGGAATTTATTGTTGGGTTTCCACTGACTGTAAGGAGGAACGACTCGATTTTCATGGTAGTTAAAACTTTGACAAAGAGTGAACATTTTATTCATGTGCATGTGATGTATCAAGAGAAAGACATAGCTAGATTTTTTATCAGCGAGATTTTGAGATTGCATGGTGTGCCTAAAAGAATCATATCCGATAGAGGATCAGTGTTTACATGATGTTTTTGGACTAGTTTCCAAGAGGCCTTGGGAATCCAACTTAAATTTAGTACAACATATCATCTGGAGATAGATGGGCAGACAGAAAGAACGAACCAAATCTTGGAATATATGTTGTGTATGTACGTGATGGACCAAAATAAGCATTGGGAAGAGTTCTTTCCACTGGTAGAGTTTGCGTACAACAACAACTATCAAAGCACCATTTGAGTTCTTTATGAGGGACCATGTCGGATGCCTTTGAGTTGGGATCAACTTGAGGGTAGGGTCCTGGTAGGACCATAAGTGATCCAAGAAATGGAAGAACAAGTGAAAACGATAAGACATAGGATTAAAGAAGTAAAATATCAACATAAGAGTTATGTCTATGCACATCGCGTTGACCATAATTATGAAGTTGGCGAGCGAGTTTTCTTGTGAGTGAAACTGCACAAGAGCTTGATTAAGTTTGGGAAGGGTACTAAAATCTCTCTTAGGTTTGTGGGACCTTTCAAAGTTGTGGAAAAGAAAGGGATCGTGGCCTATCGATTAACCTTGCTTGATTCTTTGAGGTGTATGCAGGATTTTTTTCATGTATCTATTTTGAGACATTATGTTAGTGATCCTACACATGTGATTGACATGAGTTCCTTGCAGGTGTCAAACGAGGGTGCACTCACGGTGGAGCCAATCCTCATTCTGGACCATCACATTCGACAACTACAATGTCTAAGAGTTGATCAGGTCAAGGTCCAGCGGTACAATTATAGTCCATACTCGACTACCTGGGAGGACACATATGATATGCGCCAACAGTTTCCATATTTATTTGATAGTTAGACATTTAGATCTTGTTAGATTCTTTATTTACTACATTTATATACTGTGAAACTTCAGGACAAATTTTAAAACAAGACATGGTGTATGTAACATCCTGCTCTTGCGAGCACATGTTATTGACTTATTCATTGAGGACACTTGTGTGCAAGTGATCTGGTTTTAGTATATGGTTATCTGTTTCGCTTATGGATTCTTATGATGATGTTGATGGATTATGATGTTATGTTATTTTATATTTATGTATTGATAGATGTTATTGACAAGTTTCCATTAAGTGTGCAGGACACTTTACATATTGAGGATGTTGATGGCATCAATGGACCTCATTGGACTCCATATTGAATCAAGGAATGGATTGTATTGGTTTGAGTATTTCATTTATGCATATGTGACATATGATCGGGTATATTATGATGTTGTTTATGGATCATTGATAATGTTTCATTGATGGATGCAGGATGAATATTGCTTTATAATTTGACTCACATAAGGAGTAAAGGGGCCATGCACAACAACCATATATTTAGGGAGAGGTGTGGCAACATCTCCCACACAGCCTACTAACACTCCTGTTGTGGCTCAAATTGTAGGTTATCGATTACCTAGTTAGATAGATCCACGATGCCATGAGATCAGACTGTGAAAATCACTCAGGAAGATTCTAAGGGGTGTGTAATAAGGTAGGGTCCTTATTCCTTAGAAGCCCTTAGTCTCTCACAAGATCGCCCAAATGGAGTGTTGACTCCAGGGGTTGGACAACTACCAAAACCAGTCAAAGGTGAGTGTTACCCTTGGAGCACGGAGTGTGTCTTGAAGGGCATGTCATGTAATTAAAATCTGAATCAAAGGTGAGTGGAACCCTTGGAGCATGGAATGTGTCTTGAAGGGCACATCGCGGTATTTAAAAAGGTGAGTCAATGAATCTAGGTGGCCTAGAAAAAAATGAGTGAATGTTAAACCTTTTAAAATCTTGAGCACTGCCAAATTAATTAAATAATTAATTAAAGACTGCATTTATTAATCATAATCCCTAATGGTCTAAGCTTTTGTAAATAAAAAATTAACTAAGCCTAAGTCTAAGTTAATGAGAGGACAAAAAACAAATGTTATAAATTAAATAATCAGGGGATGAAATAAATCAATTTAAGAAATCAATGAAAATAAAATAAATCTAAAGAGTGATTTAATATACATTGTGAAAGTAATTACCAAATTTAAATTTAAGGTAAAATTGGAATAAAGATAAAGGAAAGGGTATGCATATAAAGGAATCTAGAGTCTAGTTAACAATAGTTTAACTAGGAGATGTTTCATATTTTAGTTCAACTCCATTTTAGAAAGGCATCAGTCATTAATTGGAAATAAAGAGAATAAAGGGACAAATAGGAGTGATTTTAGGAGCACTTTTAGGATGGGTGAGGGAAATTGACTTTTAATTAAATTAAATTGTGGATTTACTTGTGCAACTAAAGGAACGGGTGATAAGTGAATGGGGGGAATCATTCCTAATAATTTTTTAGAAAATGAATTAAATGTGAAAATGGAAAGGTGTCCCTAAGGAAATTCTATAAAAAAATGGTTGAGAGGAGGTAAGGAGGGCACTGGTTATGAGTAAGGTTATGTTTCAGAAATTTTGACTGGCTTAAATCCTAACTACATTTACCTGTGAGAGTTGGGATACCCAACTTGAGAGAGAGGGTTGTTGGGTATGTGTTATATTCTTTGCATGAGTAGTAGTGTCCGTGTTGCACCAGGAGCACAGGGGGGTTTGAGGGGGGGTGCATGGAGGAGAAATCCCCCATCGCAGGGGTTCGGGTGCAGTTCCCCCGAGAAATTTTTTTTCCTCAGGAATTGTATCGCATTTTTGGGCAGTTTTTCGGCACATGGTTTTTTGTTGATAGTTTTCTATTTCCGGTTAAGGAATTAGAATTTTTGACTAATCCAGGTCATTGGGTTAGGGTTTTGGATGCCGCTAGCTCCTATATGTA
Source organism: Picea mariana (assembly GCA_032191745.1). NCBI lineage: Eukaryota > Viridiplantae > Streptophyta > Pinopsida > Pinales > Pinaceae > Picea > Picea mariana. The sequence continues at coordinate 276,451 of JASDQU010100915.1, read as the reverse complement.
TATTGTATTGCAAAAATTATAACATTATGAGTGAATATAGAATATGTTGGTTTTCCTAGTTTGGGTTTCCAAGGGAAAAATAGCTGTGTAATGTTTGTATTTTCCATTGTACCTTTTCTGTTCCTTTATTGAAAATATGTTTGTAGTAAATATTGTACAATGTTAAAATCTACAAGAGTGGTGGCTCTACCTTACGAGGTGATCTGGGAGCTAGAGGATTCTGGTTGTGTGTGTGTGGCCCCTTTGTGGCTCAGGGGGCTTAGGGGGATGAAGAGTACCCCTAACAATGGTTGGGAGGTACTGGTGAAGTCTTAACGACTAGCAGGCAGGAGAAGGCAGATTGACAAGGTGCAAGCTTGGAAAGGACACATGTTAGATGTTGGAAAGATGCGCAAATTCACTACCACTAGCTTCTAGTCACGGTACTATATATTTAATTATTTATGTATTAACAAAAATCAATGTACTCTTCTAGATTTGAATATTGATGTTAATGGAGTTTGGGTCTTAATGTTTATAAAAATCATGCCTTCTTGGTGATATAATGATTGTAAATTGTAACCATCATATCTATAATTTCTTATTGAAGTATAATTTGATGTATAGATCACTAGGAGCGATCTCAGTTTTGTTATTTTTCTATTACTTGTTGAGGCTTGGTTCGCATGAGACTCTTGTTATGCTTGTGATTTTTACTATGAAACCTTTGCCTTTTTTTTCTTCTGAAAAACATAGCCATGCCCCTAGTGCTTCTACCCTGTGTTTCTCTTAGAAAACCCTTTGTGTTTTGATGTATACATTTCACCAAGCCTTACAAGCCCACTGGCGTTTATTTATCATCAATTTTATCTACGTTTTTGGAGGATCAAGGCTCTGTGACTTCACGCTTTTTCCTAGCGACTTAGTTTCATTTTTCTTTGTGTTTTATTGAGGGTCAAGGATCTGCACCTTCAAACTTTTTCCCAGTGACTTAGATTCATTTTTATTTTCATTTTATCTAGGATCAAGGCTCTGTGCCTTCACACTTTTTCCCAACGACTTAGCTTCATTTTTCTCTGCATTTTGTTTAGGGCCAAGGATTTGCACCTTCACGCTTTTGCCCAACGAATTAGCTTCATTTTTGTCTACATTTTCTTGAGGTTCAAGTCTATGTGCCTTCACACTTTTTCCCAGTGACTTAGCTTCATTTTTCTCTGTGTTTTATTGAGGGTCAAGGCTTTGTGCCTTCACACTTTTTCCCAGTGACCTCACTTCATTTTTCTCTATGTTTTATTAAGGGTAAAGTCTCTGCACCGTCACACTTTTTCCCAATGAATTAGATTCATTTTTCCCTACATTTTCTTGAGGGTCAAGGCTTTGTGCCTTCACACTTGTTCCCAATGAATTAGCTTCATTTTTCTCTATGTTTTTTTTAGGATCAGCCTTTGTGCCTTCACACTTTTTCCCAACAACTTAGCATCAATTTTATCTACATTTTTGGAGGATCATGGATCTACCCCTTCACATGTTTTCCCAATGACTTAGCATCAATTTTTCTCTGCATTTTCTTTGAGGATCAAGGATCTACACCTTCACTCTTTTGCCCAACGATTTTGCTTGATTTTCTCTGTGTTTCATGCATACAAACTCCCCAACGATTGGTGAATCTATGAGCTATTTCTCTGGCAAAAATTTGTGTTTATATACCATCTACCTTTGTGTTTTTGTATGTTGGTATTACCGTGTGTGTGTAGAGGAATCCCATGTGAAATTATGCCATTTATCTCTGTGTTTTGTGTATTCTAGTGTTACCCTGCGTGTGGAGGAATCCCATGTGAAATTCTACCATTTATCTCGACATTTTGTTTGTAAGAATACTTAACCATAGGATTTTTATTATGACGATGTGACCTGTGCAAGAAAAGTTAAATGGTTAAGCTAGTTTTTTTGGAGCACTTTATTTCACTTTAATGAGTGGTACCACTAATCTGGTTTCTACATTAATAATCCATGTATCCCTTCTTATGTTGATCCCTTGTACCTACCACCCAATAGTAATGAAAAATGGTTTACTTGTAAGAATGATTGAAATTAAGTAATTACTTAATATAGGTTGTATTTACTAAAATAAGTGGACTCTAGGAATTTAAATACCATTGGAACCCCTTTTTCTTTGGAGGGTAATGCTTAGTATTTTCATGTTCGATCAATTGGGTAACTAGAGTACTCTCTCTCTATTAATCGTGTGAATTTATTTTTGTTTTAGAATATGTTTATTTTACGCCATGAAAATATCAGTTGATAATTATTTTGTGCCATGAATAAATGCGATGTATGATTGGGTATTCGATAAGATTTCTTTGGCGCCATGGAATAAAACTATTGATTTCTCATGCGCCTTGAACTTAATGTGATTGGATTTCTTACACATTGAATAAATGTAATGATTACTTTTACACCCTTAATTATGTTGGCCCATGATTGTCTAGAAATTAGTTTACTCTTGCGCATTTATACAACGTTGATTTAGGATTTTTGCAATCAATTTACTCTTGCGCCACTAAAAATGTTAATGAATAAATGATTGAGCAATTGATTTCCCTTGCAACGGGTTATGCTGATGATTAAGTAATTATATTGCTTTCTCTTTGGACTAACGCTAATGCCTAAATGATTACGCTTTAGATTACTCACCTGCAATGTAATGATGTTGATGTATGATTCCTAGGTAAATGGATTAAATGTGCGCATTTAATGATGTTGATTTATGTTTAATATGATAATTAGGTCATGCGCGCACCTTGAAAATAATGTTGATTATTGTTGAATTCAATGATTGATTAATTGCGCGGATTGAAGTAAAGTAGATGTCTACTTTTGTGCCTTGAAAACAAAATAAAGTTGATTGCATTGCACATTAGCTTATGTCGTTGTGTGATTGATTTTGTAATTAAATTCTCTTACATCTTGGAATTTATGTGATGTGTGATTGGTTATTAGAACACTATTGTGCCATTGATTATCGTTGATGTTGTTGATTTATCTAGTTATTTTTTGGACTTTATTGTGTTAGTGGGATGTAGACACCTCTTTGTTCCTTAGAACGGTCGCCAATTGTGAGACCTTAAATGGTCAAAATCAATCGGATAAATCCTGGGCTTGAGCATTACTTATGTGTCTTGGTGGTCCTAACCTTGCAAGGTAGGTTGGGTGGGTAGTTTCTCTGTGTTATATTAGGTGATGATTTGATCTTGCATCGCCATTTATGATACTTATTTATTTGTCTTGTTATCTAATACGATGATGTTAATTATGTGTCATTGCTAATTTTGATTGATGCAATGGTTGCGTCATTATGGATTACAATGATGGATCTCTTGTAATGATTTTAATTATGATTCCATTGATTAGGCGGTGATATATATTATGTGTTGAAATTAATTTCCTATTGCTTAAAAAAATTACCTTTTGTGTTTCGCTTTCCTAGTCATAACGGAGGGGTCGTTACAGTAATCTATAGCATCCAAAATCCTAATTCATTAACCCAAATTATATTATAACCATAATCACTTAATTGGGATTATATTACAATGGGATGAAAAACCATTGGCCAAAAATAGACCAAAAAACACCTCCCCAACCCTCAAGCAAGAGGGGACTAAACTGTTAGGATATTTAGAGACTTACGAGTTAGTTAAGATCTACTTGGTATAATGTGTCATTAGGTAAAAGTGTATTTCTTTAGTATGCATTAGTATACATTTGTAGTTAGGAAATATGACAGTCATAATATGTTCCCGACATAGAGTGATCTGACAGTTCATATTCTCCTCGATCTTAACGAAAATTGATTTGTGGCTTAACACCTGATTGGTCCATGATATCTATTTAAAGAGCATGGAGGGTCATTTTCCAATGATCGATTATGATAAACTCTCTTGTAAACTCTCTCTGTAATTTTTTTTCTTTTTCATTAATAAACTGCTCCAAGTGGTCACATTGGCTGGGGTCGTGGATGTTTCCCCATATGGGTTTTACCACATCAAAATATCGGTGTGCTAACCTTTGATATATTTTTGTGATTGGTTATTGAAGGTGTTCATCCTCTTTTGGAATATATGTTTTGTCGAACATGGTATCAGGGCCTGTTTGAAGACATGCTCATGTTATAAGCTGAGTTTCCTGTAGGAATTTTAATACAAATTATGTATTGCCTGGATTCTCCTGATCTAACAATTATATGCCACTTTTAAATACATAATCATTTCTACTAAAATTCTTACAGAATTTAAAACATGATCGCCAATTGCAATATCAAGAAGAAAGATCAATCACACATAACACAGATGTTTTACCGGGAAATCATAAAGCTAAAAACCCCACTATCATATATTATGTATATATCATGGATCATGAAACAATCTCATACAAAACTCTAATCCAAGATCTCTCAGTACAATATACAATTGTCTCACACTGTCATACAAAAATTGACAAATTCATATGCCAATTTAATGCTTCCAGACAACCTGCCTTCTCTACGCAATCCCTGCTAATGGAAATCCTTGCAATCAAATAATTCCTCTTTCCTAGGCTACACATTCCTCATCGGCACATCCATTGTGTGTGTGGTTGCATGAGTGCACTCACTAATGTCACAATTGATAGTAAAATTGTCCCTTTCACCTGTTATCTCAACTGGGTTTCCACTGGATCTGACATGCATGTAGTTAACAGTGGTCAATATTCAGTTGCATGTGAGATCATTGATTATGAATTAATTAATAATTAATTCACTGATCTCTCACTAGTGTAAGTTTAGTTACAACTAGTACAATTGAGCTTAACTCACTTAACTAAGTTAAACTACTTCACAACTCACATAAATACACATCTAACTCTGTTACAACTTTGAATCACTTAGTTACAACTAATTCAACTTGCATGTCCCACCAATCAACCTTTGAACTCAAATTTCCTATAGCTAACTGATTTTCCACTTTAGTTAACTATTTCCAAGTTCTCATTGAGAATAGACTAATATTTATTGTCCAACTATTATTAAGGGATAATAATAGTCGACATACATATATAAATAGAATTCGCTCACCATTTATAAATAGACATCATCTATAAATAGAATTTTCTCATCATCTAAAAATAGACTTCGACCTAAAAATAGCCTGAGGCTCCATCCTAGTGTAGGTGCATAATTTTCACTAGGATATTCTTGTTGAATCTCAACACTCCCTCTCAACAAGAAAGGGATTATCCTTCACCCCGATCCTGTCTCTATGGTATTAGAATTTTCTCCTGGTGAGTGCCTTCGTCAGAATGTATGCATCCTAGTCTTTTGTAGGAATGCACTGAAGCAACATGATCTTCCGCTGCACACAATATCTTATATGATGATATCGGATATCTATATGCTTTGATAAATCATGAAACACAATATTAATCAAGATTTTAATGCAACTCTGATTATCACAATGAATCACTGTTAGATCTAAATGACAACCAAACAAACCAACCAAGATATTTCTCATACAGATAGCCTCACATGAATGTTGACTCGCTACCATGCATTCCTCTTCCGATGAACTAAGTGCCACAGATCTATGTTTCCTGTTGTACCAAGAAACAACTGTAGATCCGATACTAAAGATCCCCCCTGATGTTCTCTTTCTGTCCATTAGGTTTCCCACCCAATATGCATCTATGAAGCCATGCAACTTCACCTCATCTGTCTGTCTGTACTATAATCCATACTCAGATGTGCCCCTCAGGTATCTCATGACATGCTTACCCGCCTTCCAAAAGAGCTAGGTAGGCTTAACCATCCCTTGAATCAGCTGGTTAACCACATAGAAAATGTATGATCTCATGTTCACTAGACACATTAGAGAACCCACTAACCGTCAATAGACAGTAGCATCCACTACCTCTCCAGAAGTAGCATCATCTTTCTTCCAGTTTCTTGGAAGAGGAGTATCCATGGGTTTGCATCCCTCCATGTGAAACTTACCCAGTATCTCCCTTTCATACTTGCCTTGGCAGCCAAAGCACAATCATCTTCATCATCATGCTTTGATGAAGATCCATCTCTGGTGTTCTTCTTGAACTCCTCTTGCACTAGATCCAACCATAGTCATTCCCAATCTGGAAATTTTTCCCTTCCATTGACAGAGTCTTGATAACTGTGCCAACTCTTGGGAAGTCCTAGGTTATCCAAGCTCACCAAATCATCATCAAAAAATATTATTCCCACACTCCCTAGCTCATCCTGACATTGGACAAACTTTGTGATATATTTTGGAATGGAGTCGCCCTTCTCCATCTTGATCTTTCTGAGTTTATCTTTGAGCACCAATTTCCTATGGTCGTTGCTGTTTTGGAATAGATCCATCAAAGTCTTCCACATTTCACATGGTGTGACTTTTCCATGGAGGCTTGAGATAATGTGGTCTCGTACTCCCTCCAATAGGATTCTTCTCGCCTTTGCCACTTTCTTTTCCCATGCATCAAGATTTGCAGCGTCTGCAACATCTGGCTCAGGAACATCTTTGTCAATGAATTATTTCAAGCCATTGTCTTTGAGTACTAACTCCATCCTGTCCTTCCAAGTAATGTAGTTCAAGCTGCCCTCAAGTGCATACTCTAACCTCAAGCCATTGAAATCCATTTTGATCTTGAATCAGTTGTAGCACCAAGAAAGTCTTTCTGTAAATTTGAATTCCATCCAATAACAAACTCAGCTTCTACAATCTTCTGCAATCTTCTGCGCTCTGATACCATGTATAAATTTTAATAAAAATTTTGTATTGCCTAGATTCTCCTAATCTAACAATTCTATGCCACTGTTAAATACAAAATCGCTTCTACTAAAATTCTCGCGAAATTTAAAACATGATCGCCAATTGTAATATCAAGAAGAAAGATCAATCACACATAACATATGTTTTATCAGGAAAACATAAAGCTAAAAACCCCACTATCATATATTATGTATATATCATGGATCATGAAACAATATCATACAAAAATCTAATCCAATGTCTCTCAGTACAATATATAATCGTCTCACACTGTCATACAAAAATTGACAAATTCATGTGCCAATTTACTGCTTCTAAACAGCCTGCCTCCTCTGTGCAATCCCTGCTAATGGAAATCCCTGCAATGAATGAATTCCTCTTGCCTAGGTTGCGCATTCCTCATGGGCACATCCACTGTCTGTGTGGTTGCATGAGTGCACTCACTGATGTCACAATTGATAGTCAAACTGTCCCTTTCACCTGTTATCTCAACTAGGTCTCCAATGGTTCTGAAATGCATGTAGTTTACAGTGGTAAATATTCAGTTTCATGTGATATCACTAATTTTGAATTAATTAATAATTAATTCACTGATCTCTCACTAGTGTAAGTTCAGTTACAACTAGTACAACTGAGCTTAACTCACTTAGCTGAGTTAAACTACTTCACAAATCACATAACTACACATCCAACTTTGTTACAACTTTGAATCACTCAGTTGCAACTAATTCGACTTGCATGTCCCACCAGTCAACCTTTGAATTCAAATTTCCTATAGCTAACTGATTTTCCACTTCAGTTAACTATTTCCAAGTGCTCGTTGAGAATAGAATAATATTTATTGTCCAACTATTATTAAGGGATAATAATAGTTGACATACATCTATAAATAGAATTCACTCACCATTTATAAATAGACATCATCTATAAATAGAATTTTCTCATCATCTAAAAGTAGACTTCCACCTAAAAATAGCCTGAGGCTCCATCCTAGTGTAGGTGCATAATTTTCACTAGGATATTCTTGTTGAATCTCAACATTTCCTCATCTTCATTTTATGTCATTTTTCGTACTTTTATGGGTTGCGAGGACTGTTCCATTGCATCTGGAGAACTCATTTCAGTAAGGAACACTTTTCATTTCACTCGAAAAGGTTTCCTTTCTCCCACGATACGACCATTTCAGTCAGATTCGGAGGTATAAATCTTGAATACACATTTTTGAAATTTTTGCAGAGTATTATTTTTGTTTTATTTCGGTTTTGTATTATTTGTTTCCGGGTTGCTACTCTTTTAGATATGCATATGATATTTTCCCTACACCTTGTGCAATCTCAGAAAATAAGAAAGAGATAGGAAAATGTGCATCTTTTGGGTAAGCTAACCGAGATCTAACCCTTGTTGTCATCGAGAAGAAAAAAAAAATTCTTGTGTGAAAAGAGTTTTTTTTAGCACGCTCTCCAAGGTCATCTTCAACAACAACAACAACAACAAGTGTAATCCTCTTGCTAAAAAATACAATATGTTTTGCTAGACCATTTGGTTAAAAGTTTCCTTATTAAGTAAGAGGTCTTGAGGTCAAGTCTCTCTTTTTGTTACTTTTTTGGTAAAAGTTCATGCTCAAATTGTAAAGTGTACTTCACTTCAAGTATAAAAGTGAATCACTATAAGTAGCTTTAATATTTTATTTTAGAGTTATTTATTTTGCACATGCAAATTTTATTTTATAAAGTAACTTCATTGTAAAAGTGATCCCCACTTATCTTTATAAAAGTGGGTCACTTCATAAAGCAACTTACACCACCACATGGTCCTTTGGTTACTGTTTATGCCTTTTTTTAAAAGGGCATAACTTTCACATCTGAAGTTCATTTTTAGTGCCATTTTTTTTACAACCAAAAAATTTTTCGAGATCTTTCCATCCATATCACCAGTTTCAGTTTTTAAATCCATATTATCTACATATTTAATATGGATTCTTCCAGTAATATTTTTCTTACGAGCACCAACTACTTCCAATAGAAATCTCATATGGAGGATTTATTAAGAAGTAAAGGCTTGTACCAGATTACCTTGGGAAAGGAAAAAGAACCCACTAATCCTGATAAGAAATTCAAATGGGATAATATGAGTGACGAAGCATGTGGAATGATCAGAATATCCTTCTCTCCTAATTTAGGGTTCCACCTTAAAGAAATTGATGAACCTGATGAATCTTGGGAAAAGATTGAAACTGTGTTTGGTAAACTCAATATTATTTGAGCACAACAATTAGAAAATCAAGTGCTGACTTTGAATCCAAGTGATATTTCTTGCATTGGAGACTATCTATCTAAGTTTAAAACACTCATAATTTTATGTGAAGAATGTGAGATAAAGATGGAGGAAGAGTGTTGCATATATCTTATTCTATCTAAGATAGGTAGTGCATATTATGTGTTTCTATCTACCATTTATGCCATGAGAGAGGCTCTAGGGACAGCTTATAAAAACCCACTCTTAAGTCCTTTTGTGTTGTTTTGATTAGAGAGGAATATAAGCTTGTACAACTTGTAGTGATCAATGTTGCAGGTACCTCCAACAAAGCCTTAGTTTCCCAATAGAAAGATAAACCCAAGTATCCCAAGAAGAAACATCCTCACTACAGCAACAGACAACATAAGGGTCACAAACCTGGTGAGACAACTTCAACTCCTAATGGTGACAAAGGAGAAAAATATAAAAATAAGAAGACCGATAGACATTGCAAATTTTGTGATAATGATGGTCATGATGAGTCCAAATGTTTCAAGAAGATGGCAGCGATGAAGAAGCACAACATCAATATTGATTCTACTTCTTCTTCTTCTTCTCATGGACATGTACTTTTTGCTTCTAGTTTCTCCTTTAATACAATTTCTACGTGTTCTTCTGATGAGTGGCTTATTGATTCTGGAGCATCTTATCATATGGATAAGGATAAAGACATATTTTCTTCTCTAAATGAATGTAACACCAAGAAAATATTTTTTGGTGATGATAGATCTCTTAATGTTGTAGGATATGAACATTTCACGTAGAGAATGGTCATTTCAATGATGTATTATGTGTTCCAAGTCTTTCTTGTAACCTTCTATCACTATATCAAATCACTCATTCAGGTGAAGGTAAAATCATAGAGTTTTCACCTCACCAAGTTGTAATCAAGGATCTAAATGATCCTAAGAATGTAACTGCAATTGGAATTGTTGATGATATTAATAGGTTGTACAAGTTTGACAACTTTGGGTCATCTTTTTCATCAGTTTTTGTTTCTCATAGCGATGGCTTGAGAAAACTTTGGCATGAGTGGTTTGGTCATCTAAACTATCACTCATTGCAACAACTATGTAATCAACACATGGTGACTGGTCTTCCTCATGTTTCATGCAGATATGGTGTTTGTGTTGGTTGTGTTCTCGTCAAACATCATCATGACATTTTTGAGAAACATGCCTCGTGGCACGCCTCGGTCCCTTTGCAGCTTGTTCAGAGTGATTCGTGTGGTCCACTTTCTTCTCCTTGTTTTTATAGGTGAAAGTATTTCTTAACTTTCATTGATGACTTTTCCATACGTACTTGGATTTGCTTCTTAAAACTTAAGAGAAAAGTTTTTTTCAAGTTTTTGGCCTACAAGGCCCTTGTAGAAAAGCAATATCGACATCAAATTCAAAGGTTAAGAACAGATAATGGAGGAGAATATGTGAACTATAATTTTACAAGTTACTGCACTACACATGGCATCCAAATGCAACACACTGTTCCATATACACCACAACAAAATGGTTTGCTAAGAGAAAGAACTGCACATTAAAAGAAATGGTTGATTGTATGATCCAATCTAAGGGATTAAATATAAAGTATTGGGTGGAAGCCATCAACTATGCAAATTAAATAGTAAATTGCACTCCCACAAAGGATATTAAAAGTATAACACCGAAATAAGCATGGACTAAAATTAAACCAGATGCAAGTCACTTCTGTGTATTTGGTAGTATAGCATGGGCTCACATTCCCAATGAGAAAAAGAAAGCATTGCAGCCTAAAAGTGAGAAGTGTATATTTGTTGGTTATTCTGAAGATGTCAAAGGTTATTGTAATGGAATTATTATTATAAGAGATGTTAAATTTGATGAAAATCTCCTAGCCTATGATCCTAATTCAACGATTGTGCCTTATTCGGACTACGATCCATCTTCGACATTTGTGCCTTATTTTGTTCCTATTTTGGTTTCTTCTTCAAATGATGATAGTGGGAATGAAAATACACCTTCGACTTCTCACCTTCCTCTAGATGATTCCTTTGAACCTGAACGAACACCAGCTCCACCACTTCCTATATGGGTCTGTTCAACATGAGAAGTAGGTGGTTATCTTGTCGTTGATCCTTTACATCAGCGTCAGACATGTTCACAATTCCAGGAAGCCTCTTCTCTTTTGGATCAAGTTTTAGAGACTCGTGATCCAGAGACATTTGTAGAAGCTTCGGGTGATATAGATTGGGATACAACAATGAATGAAGAGTATTGTTCTTTAATGAAAAACAATACTTGGGATCTTGTACCTCTTCCAAAAGGAAGAAAAAATGTCATATGTAAATGGGTCTATAGAACTATGTATGCATCAGATGGAAGTGTTGAAAGACACGAGGCTCTGTTAGTTTCCAAAGGATTTTCCCAAGTTGAAGGAATTGACTATAATGAAACCTTCTCCCCTATAGACAAAATGAATTCCATCTTCCTTGTTATTTCCCTTGTTTCCTCACATGAATGGGAGGTCCATCAAATGGATTTTAAATCTGCCTTCTTGCACAGATATTTTCAAGAAGAAATGTAATGGAATGACCTCCTGGCTATGTCTAGAATGACTCTAGCCTTGTTTTTCGCCTTAAGAAATATTTTTATGGTCTTAATAAATATCCTCGAGCTTGGTATGCCAAAATGGACAACTTTCTTATTGATGCCAGATTCTCTAGATGCCATTATGATCATAATTTCTATACCAAGAAAGTAGGAATCCATATCATAATCCTTGTCCTTTATGTTGATGACCTTATCCTTACTGGTAGTGACTCAAAACTTTTAAACCATGTGAAATCCAGCCTTAAGAATAAATTTGAAATGATAGACTTAGGTTTTTTTCACTATTTCCTTGGCCTCCAAGTTTTGCAAACCAATGAAGGAATTATTCTTTCCCAGTCTAAGTATGCTTGTGACCTTCTTTGTCACTTTCACATGGATGATTGTAAACCAACCCTTTCTCCCTTCTAGTATGGAGTCAAGATTACTGCCACTTGTACATCTCCCAAAGTTGATGCCACTTTGTACCATCAGTTAGTTGGTAGCCTCTTATACTTAACTCATAATCGTCTTGATATTTCCTTTGTTGTTGTTCTTGTTTCCCGGTATATGAAAACACCCCATGAAAGAAATTGTAAAGAAGCTAAAAGGATACTTCATTATGTCCATGGTACAGTTCAGTTTGGGATACATTATAGTTTAGGGTGGGCTCCTTTATTGGTTGGTTTCAATGATTCATATTGGGTCGGTGACCCTGACGATCAGAATTCTATTGCAGGTTATGTTTTCAGCCTTGGTTCAAGACCCGTAACTTGGGTTTGTAAGAAACAACATAATATTTCACTTTCTTCAGCAGAAGCATAGTACCAAGTAGTGGTAAATGCAAGTCAGGAATCCTTGTGGCTTTGACGGATCATTTAAGATTTTGGATTCTAACGTAAACATCTAACCAGACTTTGGTGCGACAATCAGAGTTCCATCAAGCTCACCAAAGACTTAGTTCAACATTAGCACAACAGGCACATCGAGCTACACATGCACTTCATCATAAATCTCATTCATGATCAAGTTATTGAAGTTCTATTTTTCCCTATAGAAGATCAAGTTGAAGACATTTTCACAAAGTCTCTTACAGAAGCAAAGTTTTCCAAGCTTCGATCTATGTTAGGAGTTCAGGAAGTTTTCATTAAGGAGGGATAGGCTTTAATTCCTCCTTCCTTCTCCTATTGTGTCACTATTGTAAATCCTTCAATCCTATCCCAAGTTTTTCTTAATAGGGGATGTTAGGATATTTATACACTTAGGTCTTAGTTAAGATATACTTGGTCTAATGTGTCATTAGGAAAAAGTGTGTTTCTTTAGTATGCATTAGTATACATTTGTAGTTAGGAAATCCGACAGTCACGATATGTTCCCAACATAGAGTGATCTGACGATTCATATTCTCCTCGAGCTTAATGGCCATTGATCCATGTCTTAACACCTAATTGGTCCATAATCTCTATTTAAAGAGAATTGAGGATCATTTGTCGATGATCGATTGTGAGAAACTCTCTTGTAAAAACTCTCTGTAATATTTTTTCTTTTGCATTAATAAACTACTCCAAGTGGTTGCGTTAGCTGAGGCCATGGGTGTTTCCCCATAGGAGCATTCCCACATAAAAATATCGGTGTGTTGATATTTGATTTGGTTGTGTGAGTGGTTACTGAAGGTGTTCATCCTATTTTGGAATACATGTGTTGTCTAACATAACCAACCCCCCATCACATACAAAAATCATATGAAAAGTAACCTTGAAAGAAATATAACACATTCCCAACAACATCACCATAGGGAGACAATATACAAACTTCCAATTGTCTCACCTAATTTGAATTTCTCTCCCCACTTGGAAATTCAAAATTGGTGTCCTCTTCCCACTATTTCACAAACCAATTCATCATTGTTCATCACCTGAAGCTTCCCTTCAAGTTCATAGTTCTTTTTATCATGATATTTTGAATCATTTGATCATACACAATGCCATCAACACCTATAGTGACTCAACATTGGACATAGAGATCCTAATCAATTATCCTACAAATATTGTTTTAGATTGTCAACTTTTTCTCATTATAGATTAGGTTCAATGGATTTCTTGATTCCAGATGAAACGACATTTTTCATATATAATGAAATAATTAGAGGTCAATTCTCATGTTGTTGGGAGCAACGGTAGATATTCTTAGGAATCATATGTAATTGGGATTCATAGTGATTAGGATTTTATTATTGTCTTGTTTGCACATATATGAGAGTATTGTTGTGGCTTGTGTGTGACAAATCCTTTTTGGTTTCCTATTCTCATGGAGAAGTTTAGATCCTATCTCTAACTATATCTAATATTATATTTTTTTTGGTATTCCTTACGATCTTGACTCCCATTTTGCTGAGGTGTATTTCTTGATGTAAATCTATAAAATCTTGTGCTTTGATTAATGAAAAATGGTCAAAGATTGCATAACACACCTTGTGTGTCGAAATATTCTTATGAATGGGATTTCACACATCAATTTAGGAATGTTTTAGCCAGTTCATATGGATAGATGATTGTAGAGTTGGCAGATATTTAATTGATGGGACATAGTTGAAAATAAGGCATGTATGTAAATGTACATTTGTATCAATGTATATCTAATGCACTTGATACAAGTATCAGATCTAGTGTTTATGGGATCATTGTGTTTCCACTATTCCACTCTTATGTGGTTTCAACTATACTTAATATAATTTGAAAGAAACACAAAAAAGAGTCTATGTGATTTAAACTATATAATATAAATGAAACAGAGTCAAAAAATTGCAATCCAACCAAGTAGGTAAATATATTTCAAACAAAGATGATTAATATGGAACGCAATGCAATCAAACATTACATTAAGTCAGTTCAAAATAAGTTAGTGAAGCAACCAGTTCAACCTAACAAATTTCCTATAGTTTACTCATCTAGCCATTGGATTATAGGAATGCAAGTCTCCATCATACGCTCATGATTAGTGTCTATAATATTCCATCTCCTTAGTTTCACCTCTCTTCACTTTGATTTCCGTAAGTTGTATTTGAGATGCTATCACCAAATGACTATATTGGAAAGACATATGTTTAGTCATAAAATATCTATAGATAATATATTCACCTTGTTTTTTCACTTGTTTAAAAATGTGACCCATCACAACCATGCCACTAATATGGTATGTGTAGTCTCCATCTTGATATGATCGCATCAATTTGTTTTTCATTTTTGTTCTTCACATAAAATACTAGACCACATTTTCTTCATTTCACCATGGTGTCATGACAATAAATACATCACCTACAACCACATTCAAAATATTAATCAATATTGTTTTCTTCAAGTTTGAAAGTTTTAGCATTAAGTTGAAGAGGCTAGATAAAAACACCATTAATCTATAATGAACCCATTAATAAAGTACTTTCCATAAAAATGGTACAAACTTGGTCATTTTCCAGTGAAACCACAACCTCTTCAATGTGTATCTCTTGCCATGTCAGAATTGGATGTGGCCTCTTTTGGATTAAGAGGGATATATCTCCATTATTTCACATATCCATCATTTTCACATTGATCAAGTGCACATCCCTTTGTATCAATACACAATACATAAAAGCAAGTGTACTTTATCATATAAATGGAAAATATCTCATCCATGTATTTATCCCAAACATAGTGTAATTCCCTTATGATGGGTATAGTTTCATAATACCAAGACATGTATTTATCGACATCGCCAAGTGGAATATTTGAAAATAATATGCATCATATTAAGGGTGAATCCATGAATCTTGGCCCCATTTTTTGGCAAGGGACCATGTAGAAATAGTAAAATCAAGACCTGAACCTAGTTTTTAATAACTCAATTAAGGTATTGGTTAACTTAAACAAACACTAGATGAATCTATTTACTCCATCGAGGGAATGAGCTCAATCAAGATTTTCTTTTTTCTCATATTAAAAAATAAAAGGACCATGAGGACCTTTTTCAACATTTCATAGACTAGAAACTATTTAAAGAGATCTATCCAATGTTTGACCACCTACCTCTATAGCTTACCGCATGGAATTTGACCCAAGAGGCAATAATTCTTTTTATTAAAAAATATATTTAATTAAAATTTCAACCTAGAAACAATTATGCTATTGGATTTTTAAATTTTCCATTTAATTTTTATCAACCAAAAATGTTTATTTTGCTAGTTGTGTCCAACTATGTAAGGGTAAGAAAAAAATGTTGTCGAATGTTTTCATTCCTCTAATAATGCACAAAGGATTGAAAACAATCCATTTATACATGGTTCAAAATAAAACCAACAATGTAAATGTTGTGATTTTATCTTTCAATTGGATTTTTTTGAAATAATCAACCAGCTATAAAGCATAAGTGCTGCTTAATTTTTTTCAATCTTACAATAATGCACAAAGGATTGAAAATTATTGACCCCTATAAATCATTGAAAACTAGCAGCTATAAAATACTATAATGCACACGTTAATGAACAAAGTTAGAATGAAAACTTGTAAAAAAAACACCCTACCATTGACCATCATTTAAACACGAGGCAAACCCAATAATCAATTTGTTTATCACCATTGTTCACATGAAAATGACACTTTCCTAGGAAAGGAAATGAAAATTATAATATATTGTAGCCACTGAAAATACGGTAATTGGGACATTAGAAGAGACACACTAACTGAGACATTGACCATAGATACAATGGATGGGACCATGCTCTAATTGTTTATCTAGGTAATTTTCCTTCTTGCCTTGCCACTTTTTTTGGCAAACCCAAGTTTTTGGTATGTAGAAAGATGGTTTTTCAATTACTTCTTTCCACTCATGCGAAGTAAGTTTTGAAACCAAAAATTCATTTGGTCTTTTCACATATTTCTTGTGTATGGGTGGGCTTGTCAATTTTCACTCCCAAGTCATCTAAAAAAATTGATTGCTAACCAATGCTTCCCCTTTTTCGACAATATTTTTGTCTTCTTACCAAGTTCTCCATTTTGTGGTTGTTACCTCTTCCTTGCTACTCACTTTGGTATTCCTCTTGTTGTTTCCCTTGTTCTTTGCTTGGGGTTTCAGTTGGGAATAAAACATCTCACCTTGCAATTTTCTTAGCAACCCCAAGTTTTCATTAGATTGAAGGGTAGTGTTTCATTTACTCCATCGCTCTCATGCTAAGGAAGGTGAAAAATCCAAAATTCATTTGGTCTCCTTGCATATTTCTTGTGCAGGGAAGGGATTTCCAAGTTTTCCTCCCAAGTCATCTCAAGAAAGTTAAGTGGTGACCAATGATTCTCCTTATTCAAAAATAATTTAGTTTTTTTATTGAGTTGTCCCTTGTATTTTCATTCCCTCTTCCTTGTTTCTCACGTTAGTCTTCCTCGTGTTCATTTATTGGCATTTCATTTTGGAATGTTCCTTATTTCCTTATCACTTTTCTTGGAAACCCCAAATTTTGGGTAAAGGATGGTGTTTCATTTACTCTATGCCACTCATACCAAGGAAAGTGGGAAACCCCAAAAATCATTTTTTTTCCTCACACATTTCTTGTGTGTGGGTGGGATTGACAATTTTGTCTCCCAAGCTGTCTCAAAAAATTTAAGTGGTGACCAATTCTTCTCCTTATTTGGAAATATTTTTTCCTCTTATGCAACTCTTCCTTATGTGGTTGTTTTGTCTTCCTTGCTTCTCTCTTTTATCTTCCTCTTACTATTTCCCTTGTTCACTATCTGTTGTTTCCTTTGGGAATCTTCCTTCTTTTCTTGGAAACCCAAAGTTTTTAGTACATTGATGGATTTTTTTTTCTTTACTCCGTGCCACTTATACCAAGGAAGGTGGGAAACCCAAAAAATAATTTTGTCTATGCACATATTTCTTGTGCATAGGAGGGATTATTGTCTTTGGTTCCCAAGTCATCTCAAAAAATTTAATTGGTGACCAATGCTTCTCCTTATTTCAAAATATTTGTCTTCTTACTGAGCTCTCCCTTCTGTGTTCATTCCCCCTTCCTTGCTACTCACTTTGTTCTTCCTCTTTCCATTTTTGTTTTTCTTTTCTTGATGTTTCGTTTAGGAAATTTCCTTCTTTCCTTGGAATGATTTTTGGATACCCCAAGTTTTTGGTACATTGAAGGATGGTGTTTTGTTTACTCAATTCCACTCATGTGAACAAAAGTTGGAAACCCTAAAATTTGATTGGTCTCCTCACATGTTTCTTATGTACAGGTGGGACTGAAAAATTCAACGTACAAATGGTTTCAAGAAAGTTAAGAGGTAACTAATTCTTCTCCTTACTCGACAATATTTGTGTCTTCTCATGTAGCTCTCACTTTTGTGGTTAATCCCTCTTCCTAATTGATCACTTTAGTATTCCTCTTATAATTTCCTTGTTATTACATAAAATTTTATTTGGCATATTCCATCTTGTCTTAACACAGTCTACTTCTAAAAATCTCAATAAATAATCTTCCTTCTTTTCTTGTCTCTTTTCTTGGAAACCACAAGTTTTTGGTACTTTGGCGGATAGAATTTCATTTACTCTATGGCACAAGTGCCAAGGAACGTAGTAAGGCCAAAAATTTGTTTGGCCTCCTCACATGTTTATTTTTCATGGGTAGGATTGTCGATGTTGGCTCCCTCAAAATATTTAAGTGGTGACCAATGCTTTGTTGGAAGGTTTACAGTTGGGAGTAAGCTTGTCATTGATGGCAAGAACATTGATGACAAAGATCAGTGATGACAAAGATCAGCGATGGCAAGATCAGAGTAAGCAGAACAAAGTAAGCTCCGAAGGAGAAGTAGCATTTCTGATTGTTGGATCCCATTTACAATTTCCGATGACCGTCAGATCAAGTGTTGATCGGGACTATTGATCCGAGACTCCATTTCGGAGTTTCCCGACTCGCGACTTGGAGAGACAAGAAATATGACCATTGAAATCGCGATATGCGAAATCGTGATTTAATCGCAGTCATCAAATCAAGGTGTGATCTGGACCGTTGACTCCATTTCAGAGTTTCACGAATCACGACTTGGAGAGGCAAGAAATATGACCATTGAAATTGCGATATGAGAAATCGCGATTTAATCGCAATCGTAGATTCATCGAAATCATGGACCGTTGATCTAAGCTCCATCTCGGAGCTTCACGTATCATGACTTGGAGTGACAAGGTCCTCCATTGTAGGAATCACGAGAAGCAAAATCACGATAAGATCTGGACCATCAGATCACCAAGAGTTCTGGATCATTGATCTAAGCTCCATCTCGAAGCTTCGCGTATCGCGACTTGGAGTGACAAGAACCCACATCTAAGGAACCACGAGATGCGAGATCGTGAAAATATATGGACCGTTGATTCATCGAGATTGTGGACCATCGATCAGGGTCGATGAAGACCATAAGTTCACAGTGCCTTATAGCGCATCATGTGGTCACCGCGTGTGGTCATGTGGAGGAAGGACCTAGTGTAGATAAGCTCCACCTCAAAATTTCGGGGATTGCGTCTGGGAGTGTCAAGACACAGGATCATACGAATGCTGAAATACTGAAAAGTTGAAATATTTCTATAACCAGTGGTCACCGCTTGTGGTCACGTAGAGGAGGGAGCTAGAGCAGCCAAGATCCTTCTCGGAGCTCGCAACATGAAGAGTCAAGATGCCTCATCATAGAATCTCTGAATTGCGAAAGTGCGAAACGCATAAATCACAACAATATCCTTTAGAGCTAATCCAATGGTGTAGATGAAACTGAAGGAGATCAGAGGACTATTGTTACACGTCACAGTGTAATTGCCAGAAACCACTGATGGTTTCTACCAGAGGACTCGAAGACACATCAGGGTGATTGACAAAGGAGATGAAGAATCTCTGGGAATCTTCAAGAGGGATGAATATGCTCGTGGAGGCGATTGACAACTGGATGAGCATTGAAGCCTGCAACTAGAATAGAGAAGGTGAGCTCGACTGTCACAGAGAAGATGAAGAGTCTCAATTGCCAGAGAGTCTGAGGAATCTCAGCATAACATACAGTGATGTTGAACGAGTGGAAAAACGGCCAAAGAATCTGAAGAGTCACAATGATGATCAGACAGAGAACTCGAGTTGTGGAGGATATCGGCATGGTGTGAGTATGCAGAGGTATTGCGTGCATTGCATGCACAAGGTGCACAAAAGCTATAAATACATAGTATAGAGAAGAGATGTGGTTGGTGTTGTTGTTGGGATTGTTGTTGAAGGTGATTCATGCATGAAGAAGGATTAGAGTGCAGCAGCAAAAAAGAACAAAATAAGAACTGTGCAGTGAATGGACATGGTGCACAGAGAATAAAAGAAGAAGAATAGAATGGGTAGCGGATGCATGCTGGAAGACAACGAGGAAGTCTGAGTAGCAAAATCTTGTAGAACAGTGATGAGACTGGTAAGATATTATTGAACACTATATCACTGAAATAGGTTTCAGTATTTCATATTCATAATCCAGGGAGGTTGGGAGGTGCTAGGGAGTACTGGTGTCCTCAGAGGTTCAAGTGGGGGCTTGAACATAGGGAGTTGGTGCTTCCTTCTAGTTGGTGCTAGAAAAACTAGGGAGTTGGTGCTTCCTTCTAGTTGGTGCTAGAGAAACTAGGGAGTTGGTGCTTCCTTCTAGTGGGTACTAGAGAAAAACAGAGATTTGATGCTCTCAACAAGTTGCAGCTTGCAAAACAGAGGTTGTAGCCTCACAATAAGTTGGTTCTGAAATGTATGACAATGTAAAGAATGTAAATAATACTTATCATATAAAGATGAAGAGGTTTTTACCTTGTATGGGTTTCCTTGGGAAATATCTATCTCTTTGTTTCTCAGATTTGTGATTGATGTTGAATGTATCATTCTTCATTTCCCTGCATTATTGTGATCATCATTGAGTGCCTAGTAAATATTTTAAAAGAAGCATAATTGTTTAAGCATGGTGACAACTGATTCACCGCCCCTCTCAGTTGTCCAAAAATTGGTATCAGAGTCAGCCCCTTTTATTTAAGGGTATATCCTAGAGCTTAAACATATCAAGATGTGAAGGAAATTCAACTAATAAGGCCCCTCTATTCAATGGAACAAACTTTGCCTTCTAGAAAGTTAGAATGAGAACCTACATAATGTAGTTAGGTGCAGATGTCTGGGATGTGGTAGATACTGGTTATGTAAAGCCAATTGTGCTAGCTAATAAGGATGAAAAACTAGAATTTAGCTTCAACGCTAAGGCTATGAATGCTATCTTGAGTGGGCTTGCAGAAGTAGAATTCGTAAAAGTTATGCACTTAGGAACTGCCAAAGAAATGTGGGACAAACTCATTAGTAGCTATGAGGGTAATGAGAAAGTAAAGGATGCAAAGATTCAAACCTACAGAATACAGTTTGAACAGCTGAATATGAAGGAAGATAAAATTGTTGGAAAATACTTTCTAAGAGTAGAAGAAATGGTAAATTCAATGAAGGCACTTGGTGAAACAATTGATGAACCTTCTTTAGTTCAGAAAATCTTGAGATCTCTCCCAGATAGGTTCAACCCGAAGGTCTCAGCTATAGAAGAACTTAATGATCTAAAAACCTTGGGGTTTGATCAACTACTAGGAACATTGACTACATATGAAATACAAATAATTAAAGATAAACCTACCTCCAGAGAAGCATCATTTAAAGAAGACAAGAATGAGGATTTTGAGCCCGATGAAATTGAAGAAAAATTTGTGAAGAGACTGAAGAAGGGATCAGGCAAATACAAAGGTAAACTACCTTTCAAATGTTTCAACTGTAGTAGGATAGGTCATTTTTCAAATAAATGTCCCCACAAAGGAAATGATCAGACATGTGATGATGAGGAGAAGTACAAACACAAAAATTTCTTTAAAGAGAAAAACTTTAAGAAGAAAAGTCTGTGCGTAAACAATGATGATGATCCTTCAGATGATGAAGAAAATGACTCCTCTATTGAAGATAAACTAAATGACTTCATACTTATGGCCAAAGAGGATTATGATAATAAAATCACAGGAAGTGATGAAGAAGAAGTTGTGGTTGACATGGAAGGAGAACTGATCAGTGCACTGGAAGAGATTGACAGACTAAGAATCAAGAACAAAAAGAAAAGACAATTGTTGATACAGTTCAAGAAAGACAGTAAAGAACCTGATGAAGACCTTGTCCTACTAAAAGTAGAATTGGAAGAGGCAAAGAAAATTGAAGAGATTCTAAAACAGCAGCTATCAAAAAAGAAGGCAAGATGTGAAGCATTAGAACAAGATGTAGTGAAAACGAGGAAAGAAATGGAGAAGTTTCAAGCCTTGTATAATCAAAATCTTTCAAGTATCAAAGTCTCAGAAGGATTGGCCACCATTCTAAATCAGCAAAGGAATTCAAAGATGAAAACTGGCTTGGGGTATGAAGAGGGATCAAGCAGTGGTAAGACAGGAAATGAAGAACCCATCAAGTTTGTCAAAAGTACAACCAATGACAATAACAATCCTGCAGAAACAAAGGAAGACAATCAACCGCCCAGGTCAAGTAAGGAAAAAGATGCCAGATATGAATCTGTAGAAAAAAGAAGTAATGTGCTCACTGTTGAATGACGTCATCAGTCTGGAAGAAATTGATTTGCTCAAAGAAGACAACCATTTTCCAGGTACAAAGAATTCTTCTATGGATGTTGTTTCTACTGTGCTAACTTTGGTCACAAAGCTGTAAATTGTTCCTTAATACCTAGACATGAGCAATTAAGATTTCAAAGGAATAAATACTTGCCACAACAAAGAATGATGCAGCCAAGTAATAAACCTTCACTGATTGCCAATTGCCAAATTAAGTCCAGGGACATGCAACTAAAGAGGTCAAGAAATAATCAACAATCAATGAGTAGACAATGTTGCACCAATAAGTTTGACCTGTTGAACAATGAGATTGAATGTACATCTGTCATAACTATGGACACAAATCTATTGACTGTCGTTTAAGGGAATATGAACCAGATTCGAAATCTCCTGTTGAAAATGTCAAGTTTTGGAAGAAGAAGGAAAGTGAAAAGTGTGGATTAGTGTTGTCCACTCAAAGAAAAACGAACCCTTGGTATATAGACAGTGGATGCTCCAAACACATCATGGGAGACAAAGGCAAGTTTCTATCTCTAAGTGAAAGAAAATCAGGAAACGTAACCTTTGGAAATGATGCTCTAGGGAAAATAAAGGGAAAAGGGATGGTAAGCTTAAGTAATGGAAAAGGAAAATCCCAAGATGTTCTACTTGTGGATGGGCTGAAACATAATCTGCTCAGTGTAAGTCAAATGTGTGACAGAGGATGCGAAGTGTTGTTCACGTCCAAGGACTGTAAGATAATATCTGTAAACTCAGGACAAGTGGTGGCCAAAGGCATAAGGACAGAAAATAATGTATATGTGCTGGAAGAAAATAGAGAAGAATGTCATCTAAGCAAACATGATGAAAGCTGGTTATGGCATAGGAGACTTGGATATATGATGACAAATATGATGACAGGGCTAATGAAGGTATCTTCTTAGGGTATGCTACAAACAGTAAAGGATATAGATGCTATAATAAGAGGCTGCATAAAATGGTTGACTGTATTGATGTAAAAATTGATGAAGGAATCCCAGCAAGAGAGGTATACAGTAATGAGTCTTCTATAGAAGACACAACTAAAGTTGAAGATGAACAGGTCCAAGAATAAGAAAATGAAGACTCTAAATCAGATGAAGACTTTGACACTCAGACAGACTCAAATCAGAAGTCAACTACAAATTCCTCCTCCAGAATCATTCAAAAGAATCATCCTACAAGTCAGATAATTGGAGAAAAAGACAAAGGTGTAGAAACCAGGAGAAAGCTAATCAAAACCATCGAACAAACTCATATAGCTCTTATATCCATGCTAGAACCCAATAATTTCAATGAAGCCAACAAAGATGATCACTGGGTTAAAGAAATGAATGATGAACTTGATCAGATTGAGAAAAACAATACGTGGGAGATGGTTCCAAGACCTGAAGGTAAAAACATCATTGTCTCCAAATGGATCTTTAAGAATAAATTGAATGAGCAAGGACAAGTTATCAGGAACAAAGAAAGGTTAGTCTGTAAAGGCTATGCTCAGATAGAAGGACTAGATTTTGGTGAAACATTTGCGCCTGTAGCAAGATTAGAAGCTATCAGAATGTTTCTTGCCTATGCCTGTCATAAAAGGTTTAAAGTCTACCAAATGGATGTCAAGTCATCCTTTCTAAATGGAGATTTAAGTGAAGAAGTATATATGGAACAACCAGAGGGTTTCAAACTGTCTAACAACCCTGACTTAGTATGCAAGTTGAAGAAATATTTATATGGTTTAAAACAGGCCCCTCGAGCCTGATATCATAGACTGGATATGTATCTCAAAGACAAAGGGTTCAAGAGAGGAACAACTGACAACAATCTGTATATTAAAACAGAAGATAATGATTTGCTCATCGTACTTGTCTATGTAGATGACATCATCTTTGGATGTAATAAGGATTCATTGGTACAATGGTTTGCTTCTGCCATGGAGTTTGAATTTGAAATGTCTATGATAGGAGAATTGCCATTTTTTCTTGGTCTGCAAATTACTCAGAGGCACAAAGGGATGTTCATTTCTCAAGAAAAATATCTAAGAGAAATGCTAAAAAGGTTTCAAATGGAAGATTCTAAACCTGTGGGTACACCTATGGTAATTGGATGAAAATTAATCAAGGATGATGATTCACCTGATGTTGATCAAAGCTCATATCGATCAATGATAGGAAGCCTATTGTACATCACAGCATCTCGCCCAGACATAATGCATGCTGCAGGAATGGTAGGAAGATATCAGGTTGCACCTAAATAGAGTCATTTGCAAGTTGTCAAAAGGATATTCAGGTATTTGAAAGAAACAATGACTTATGGTCTGTGGTATCCCATAAATCAAAATCTTCAGTTGATTGCTTATTCGGATGCAGATTGGGAAAACTGTGTTGATGAGAGAAAAAGCACCAGTGGAGGAGCATTCTTCCTGGATGACTCCTTAGTAGCCTGGCTTAGTAAAAAGAAAGGTTCCATTTCTTTATAAACCACAGAGGCATAGTACATTACTGTTGTTACCTGTTGCACTCAGGTATTATGGATGATTCAAACACTTGAAGATTTGGAGGTAAAATACACTGCACTGATCCCAATTCATTATGATAACACTAGTGCCATCAATGTATCTAAAAATCCTGTCTTCCACTCCAAGACCAAGCATATTCCCATAAAATATCATTTTCTAAGAGAGCAGGTCACCAATCAGATT
Source organism: Picea mariana (assembly GCA_032191745.1). Classification (NCBI taxonomy): domain Eukaryota; kingdom Viridiplantae; phylum Streptophyta; class Pinopsida; order Pinales; family Pinaceae; genus Picea; species Picea mariana. The sequence continues at coordinate 251,444 of JASDQU010100915.1, read as the reverse complement.
GTTCAGGTCCATTACATTCCTACTATAGAACAAATTGTAGAAATCTTTACTAAACCCCTAGCCAAGACACCATTTGAATATCTCAGACAGAAGCTGGGTGTCATCCCGTCTCACATCTAAGAGAGTCCATCCGGTTAGGGGGAGTCCTATATTGGTTGCATATTTGATACCTCCTAAAATTAATGCAACAGCTCAGGGCGAGCGTGTTTTCTTTGACATTGATGTCAAAGGGGGAGAAAAGGAGTTGTATGGATTGGATGCTACAGTTGGAGGTCCAAACTGATTAGTGCAGGCTTTTAGGGTTGCCATCAATGCCAAAGGGGGAGATTGTTGGAAGGTTTACAGTTGGGAGAAAGCTTGACATTGATGGCAAGATCAGCGATGAAAATGATCAGCGATGGAAAGATTAGAGTAAGAAGAACAAAGTAAGCTCGGGAGGAGAAGTAGCATTTCTGATCGTTGGATCCCATTTACAAATCCCAATGACCGTCAGATCAAGTGTTGATCAGGACTATTGATCCAAGACTCCATTTTGGAGTTTCGCGACTCGCGACTTGGAGAGACAAGAAATATGACCATTGAAATTGCGATATGCGAAATCGCGATTTAATCGCAACCATTAGATCAAGTTGTGATCTGGACCGTCGACCCCATTTCGGAGTTTCCCGACTCGTGACTTGGAGAGGCAAGAAATATGACCAATGAAATCGCGATATGCGAAATCGCGATTTAATTGCAACCGTAGATTCATCAAAATCATGGACCGTTGATATAAGCTCCATCTCGGAGCTTCGTGTATCACGACTTGGAGTGACAAGGTCCTCCATCGCAGGAATCGCGAGAAGAGCACTCACGATAAGATCTAGACCACCAGATCACCAAGAGTTCTAGACTATTGATCTAAGCTCCATCTCGGAGCTTCGCGTATCGTGACTTGGAGTGACAAGAACCCACATCTAAGGAACCGTGAGATGCGAGATCGTGAAAATATCTGGACTGTTGATTCATTGAGATTGTGGATCGTCGATCAGGGTCGATGAAGACCATAAGTTTGCAGTGCCTTATAGCACAACCTGTGGTCACCGCATGTGGTCACATGGAGGAAGGACCTAGTGTAGATAAGCTCAGCCTCGAAATTTCAGGGATCACGTCTGGGAGTGTCAAGACACGGGATCATACGAATGCCAAAATACTGAAAAGGTGAAATATTGCTATAACTGGTGGTCACCACCTGTGGTCACGTAGAGGAGGGATCTAGAGCAGCCAAGCTCCTTCTCAAAGCTCGCAACATGAAGAGTCAAGATGCCTCATCGCAAAATCTCCGAATTGCGAAAGTGCGAAACGCATAAATCACGACAATATCCTTCAGAGGTAATCCAATGGTGCAAATGAAACTGAAGGAGATCGGAGGGCTACTGTTTCACGTCATAGTGTAACTTCCAAAAACCACTGATGGTTTCTTCCAGAGGACTCAAAGACACTTCGGGGTGATTGACAGAGGATATGAAGAGTCTCTGGGAATCTTCAAGAGGGATGAAGATGCTCGTGGAGGCGATTGACAACTAGATGAGAATTGAAGCCTGCAACTGGAACAGAGAAGGTGAGCTTCACTGTCACAGAGAAGATGAAGAGTCTCAACTGCCAGAGAGGCTGAGGAATCTCAGCATAACATACAGTGATGTTGAACGAGTGGAAAAATAGCCAGAGAAGCTGAAGAGTCATGATGATGATCAGATGGAGCACTCGAGTTGTGGAGGATATCAGCACAGTGTGAGTATGCAGAGGCATTGCACGCATTGCATGCACAAGGTGCACAAAAGCTATATATACACAGTACAAAGAAGAGATGCAGTTGCTATTGTTGCTAGGATTGTTGTGGATGTTGTTGAAGGTGATTCATGCATGAAGAAGGATTAGAGTATAGCAGTTGAAAAGAACAGAAGAAGAACTGTGTGGTGAATGGACATGGCGCACAGAGCATAAAAGAAGAAGAACAGAATGGGCAGCGGATGCATGTTGGAAGATAGCGAGGAAGTCTGAGTAGCAAAATCTTGTAGAACAATGATGAGACTGGTAAGCTGTTATTGAACACTATATCACTATAATAGGTTTCAGTATTTCATATTCATAATCTAGGGAGGTTGGGAGGTGCTAGGGAGGACTGGTGTCCTCAGAGGTTCAAGTGGGGGCTTGAACACAGGGAGTTGGTGCTTCCTTCTAGTTGGTGCTAGAGAAACCAGGGATTTGGTGCTTCCTTCTAGTTGGTGCTAGAGAAACTAGGGAGTTGGTGCTTCCTTCTAGTGGGTACTAGAGAAAAACAGAGAGTTGGTGCTCTCAGCAAGTTGTAGCTTGCAAAACAGAGGTTGTATCCTCACAATGAGTTGGTGCTCAAATGTATGACAATGTAAAGAATGTAAATAATACTTATCATATAAAGAAGAAGAGTTTTTTACCCTGTATGGGTTTCCTTGGGAAATATCTGTCTCTGTGTTTCTCATATATGTGACTGATGCTAAATGTGCCATTGTTCATTTCCCTGCATTATTGTGATCATCATTGAGTGCCTAGTAAATATTTTAAAAGAAGCATAATTGTTTAAGCATGGTGACAACTGATTCACCCCCCTCTCAGTTGTCCAACATGCTTCTCCTTGTTTGACAATAATTTTGTCTCTTAACTGATCTCTCCCATCTGTAGTCATTCCCTCTTCCTTGTTGCTTGATTCATTATTTATCTTTTCATTTTGATTTTTCTTTGCTTGGTGTTTCATTTGTCGATCTTCATTTTCATTTTCCACTTGGAAATCCCAAGTTTTTTGTACATTGAAAGATGGTGTTTTGTTTACTTCGTGCCACTCTTGTGAAGGAAGGTGGGTAAACCCAAAATTAATTTTCTTTGCTCACGTTTTTTTGCTGCATGGGCATGATTTCTAGTTTTGGATACCAAGTTATCTCAAAACATTTGAGTGGTGACCAATGTTTCGCTTTATTATACAAGACTTTTTCTTCTTACACAAGTTTTCGTTGTGACGTCATCCTCTCTTCCTTGTTTGTCCCTTTCATCTTCATCTTTTTGTCTGACATGTTCTCTTCTTGGAATTTCATTTTGGCATTTTCCTTCTTTCCTTGGAAACCCACTTTTTTAAGTACATTGGAGGATGGAATTTCATTTATTCCATGACACTCATTCCAATGGAAGGTGGGAAAACCAAATTTTTTTGGTCTCCTCACATGCTTCTTGTGCATAAGTGGACTTGACAATTGTTTCTCCCAAGTGGTATGAACAAATTTAAGTAGTGACCAATGCTTCTTCTTATTCTACAATAATTTTTTCTTCATACAAAAATCTCTCTTGTGTGGTTGTTCCATATTCCTTGTTTCTCACTTTGATCTTCTTCTTTTCATTTCACTTGTTCTCTTCTCAGGATTTTGTATGGGAATATGCCTTCTTTCTTTGTGAATTTTCTTGACACCTCCAAGTTTTTAGTATGTTAAAGGATATAATTTTTTTTACTCCATGCCACTCATGCCAAGGAAGGCGGGAAACCCAAAAAATCATTTGGTTGCCTCACATGTTTATTGTGCATGAGTGGGTTTGACAATTTTGGTTTCCAAATTGTCTCAAAAATATTAAGTGGTCATCGGTTCTTCTCCTTATTCGGTAATATTTTTTTCTTCTTATGTAGTTTTCCCTTGTGTGATTATTCCTCTTCCTTGTTGCTTGCTTCAATCTTCCCCTAGTCATTTTTCTTGTTCTTTTCCTATTGTTGTTTTTTTAAACATTCCTTCTTGCCTTTCCACTTTGCTAAAAAACCATAAGTTATTAGTCCATTGATTAATGAAATTTCATTTACTCCATGACACCCATGCCAAGGAAGTTGGGAAACCCAAAAATTCATTTGGTATCATCACATGTTTCTTGTGGTCAGGTGGGCTTGACAATTTTGACTCCAAAGTCATCTCAAAAAAGTTAAGTGGTGATCAATGCTTTTGCTTATTTTACAATATTTTTTTCTTCTCACCAAGCTCTCCCTTATGTGTTCATTCCCTCTTCCTTTTTGGTTTCTTTGGTATTATTCTTAGTGTTTCACTTTTCCTTTGTTTGGTGCTTTTTTTAGGGATTGGCTTTCTTTCCTTGGAACATTTCTTGGAAACCCCAAGTTTTTGGTATGTTGAAGGATGGAATTTTATTTACTCCATTCCACTTATACCAATTAAGGTGGAAAACCCCAAAATTGATTTGCTCTCCTCACAAATTTCTTGTGTGTAGACGGGCTTGACAATTTTGTCTCCCAAGTGGCCTCAAAAAGGTTAAGTGGGGACAAATTATTCTATTTTTTTTACAATATTTTTTTCTTCTTACAAAAATATCCCTCATGTGGATTTCACCTCTTCCTTGCTACTTGTTTTGGCCTTCAGCTTATCAATTCACTTGTTATTTTCCTGGCATTTTGTTTGGGCATCTACCTTCTTTCCTTGGCACTTTTATTAGAAACTCTAGGTTTTTGGTACATTGATGGATGCCATTTCATTTAATCCATGCCATTCATTCCAATGAAGGTGGGAAAGCCCAATATTCATTTGGTCTCCTCAAATGTTTCTTGTGCATGGGAGAACTTGCCAATTTTGGTTCTTAAATCATCTCAAAAATGTTAAGTACTTACCAATGCTTCTCCTTATTCCACAATATTTTTTTCTTCTAATTGATCTCTCCCTTCTGTGGTCATTCCTTCTTCCTTGCTACTCACTTCTATATTCCTCTTAGAGTTTCACTTGTCCTTTTCCTAGCATTTTGTTTGGGAATTTTACTTCATGTGAACTGAAATGGATCTAAAAAAAACATGAATGGATTATGACTCAGGTTAAGGAAAATAATGATTTGTTGGCTATGGAAGTTATTGTATATATAAATTTGTTAAGAGGCTACCAATTTTTTTGGCTATGGAATTTGTTAGCTACGAAAGTTGTTGAAATGTATTTCAAAGCTACATAGTTGTATGAAGTAGGGGTTTTCAATTGCTAGTGTGATGGCCACATGTTAAATGAAGTAGATACCCAATCACCACAAGTAAATTAAAGCTACCAATGTAAGAGACAAATAATTAAAAAAATAAAAATAAAAAAGCAAACCTAGAATGGAACATTGCCAACAAGAGACATAGGGGAAAATGAAAGGGCAGATATACTTGGCCTTCCACCTACCGAAATAGGCTCAGAAATTTCTTATATCCTCTTACATGGAAAACTGGAATGGGTTCCTCTATCGAGATTAAAATGGAATTGGTTTTATTCATGTAAGTAAATTTCTAAAGGCCCAAAGAGAGCCAAATATTCTATAAAGACCTCAATAAATTGTTGATTAATGAAGATCAATCATTACCATTCCAATATGGTTTTCCCAATTTGGGTATCTAGGGTAAATTGTTGGCTATCGTGGTTGTATTATGTTGTATGGTTTTAGTTCAGTGTGTTTAATAATTGTTGTGGGTTTTATCTCTGAATGTTAGCATAGATTCATGTGCCAAAATCATGCTATTACATTTTTTGGATTTTGGTAACATTTGGTAAATGGTTCTTGTGTCTTGGATAACAAATTTATCTCCCATTTTACTTCTCCCAAGAAGTGAGATGTTTATATATGCATACATAGGCACCAAATCCATTTTTACACACACAACAATTCATTTGTTTTTGCACCGACTGCAAATCTGTTTTTTCACACAACTACATTATGATTCAATTTTATATTGTTTGGAAGAATTCCTAGTGATTCTTTGTATCTCAAGACATCACCTAACTTACACACAAATGGTTATTCCCTCTTTCATTAGTTCTATGGTTTTCTTGGTGTGATTAGCAACATATGAGTGAAGTGTATTGGCAAATTCTATAGCAAAGTATTTCTTTTTTTTAACTAACTCAGACTTGAGGTACTAATGTAGGTGGATCTTAGTGGCCATCCACCTTCTCCAATGAATCAATGTTTTCTAGCCTATGGTTTTGATAAACCATGATATTCACCCTATTCATGGGGAATACAATGCAATTCCATCTCTATTTTCAATGTAATGTAATTCATACAACAATAATTCAATATATCCCATTAGAAATCCGCATTTAAGTGCACTTGCGATAGAGTAATACTGGGATGGGTGACCTCTTGGTAATTCCTAGTGTTTACATGCCTATGACATAATGTAAACTATGACCAACTTATCTGACATGCATCATGTGAATTATTCTCCTCTCACTCTCTCATATATAATCGAGGTGAAGGAGGTCCTTTAAGCATGCAATGGATTGCGACATACAACTTATTATGAATGAAGCATAGCCAACATCTCTTTCTCTTTAGAGATAAGATATCACGATTCTAGCCAATTTGTGTCTACAATATTTTTCTATTCTTATTCATTAATAGAAGTTGTGTTTCAATGTATTTCTGTTTTTTTTCTATATTTTACTTTGTATCTCATTTCATTCTCAAAATAATCCATATCAATAGTATCATAGAAGTATGCTCCTTTTTGTTTCTTAGTGCATGTCCACAACGAGGTTAGGGTATAGAGAGTTGGTTCTCGAGCTAGTTTTCGCTTGAGGAAAACCGCTCTTGCTAGCCCAAGCAACCTCCCATGGAGGAATAAAATAGAGATGATAGAGTGGGATATCATTTTAATACATTTCTCAAGGAATCCCTCGTGTGACAGAGGAACGAGATGATGGAAAAATGTTAGCATATCCTTTGATGACTAACAATGGAAGCTAAGGCATCTTCGAAAATAAACCGTTTTGGAGGTACGACACCCTTCAAGGTACAAATCAATTTTGATATCCCCTTATTTGAAGGGTAGATAGATGCATATGTTCTAGAAAAATGGTTGAATCTACTAGAAGGTTATTACTATATCCATAAACTTTCTTAGAGCGAAAATCTCACCTTTGCACTACTTAAATCCGTCCCCCATGTCAAAGCTTAATGGGAAGGTTACTAGGAGAGGTACACCACAGATGAATCTATGTCATTCAAGAGAGAAACCACTTGGGAAACCTTTGTAAATTATATCAACGAGGATATCTATCTATCGAAAACTATGATGATCGATACATGAGATGGATGACTCTGCATCATAAAAAAAACCAGATGGTGTCGAAGTTGTAACAACCCTAATTAATTAATTAATTATCATGATTAAATATTTTTTTAGTGAATATTAGTTTGTTTAATTAATTAGTTAATTAATTTCATGATTAAATATTTGTTTAATGAATTTGTGTAAGGTCTCTCCAACAAAGCCTTATAAAACATAAATTTAAGTATATAAATGTTATACTAAATTCTTTACAGTTCATTATTCAACATATAGCAACTCACTATTCATCATAATTTAAAATTTAGCAGCATAATAATGAATAACATATTCAGCATAAAAAAACAAGATGAACAACATAACAATAATTAACACAACATAATAATGATGATAAATACCGAAAACTGATGTTGTTCTGAAACTCTACCCCAAGTTGAAGCTCTTCCCAAAACTGACTAACCTCCCAGCTAGCTAGGAACATGTTGACGGGTGAAATTGACTGCTCGTCAACTAGAAGAGCGAGTCCGGTCTGGGGTTGTCTAATTAACCCAAGCCGTTTGGATTGACTCACTCTGACAGGTTTAACGGCTCTGTTGGCCAATCTAAAATCCTAAAGGAAACAAATAAATAAAACAAAGAAACAAAATAACTCGCTAATTACTAATTACTAATATATATATATATATACAGCTTATTTAAATAATATTTATATAATAGGTCTGTTTATATAATTTATATATACAAGATATACGAATTATGAGTTTTAATCTAAACTCATAAAAAATCAAATGTAGAAATGGTTCTTTTGATGAAAGTAAATAAAGAAAGCAAAAAGTACTATTTCTTTTAGTTTGTTTTTAATCTATATGCATCTGTAAGATCAAATATCAAACTACTATTCAAACGGAAAAATGTAGACAATGAAAATTATACTACATATAAGATTTTTTATAATAAACAAGCAAATAAAAAGGAAAGAACTAACCTATTAATCACTTGAAGAGTATGCATCCAACTATTTGTATAAGTCATACATCAATCCATCCACGAGATAAATCTATTGTGCATCTTTACACTATTTGGAATAAACGCCAAACTGTACATTGACTGGTGTATTTAATTGATAAAACGATAGGATGTGAAATAATTACTATGATATAATAGACTGCAAGTGATAACTCATAAGATAAATCCGATAGTTACAACTTGAATTTAATCAATCAACATATTTAAGGTAAACCTTATCACATGAATTGAATGATCATTCACTATTTTTATACAATTGAAGCATAAAACCGTGAACTGTGAGAGAAGAAGCTATCTTGACGACATAATAATCTGCGAAGACGAAAGCTATCAATAGTCATCAAATTATCAAGATAAACAAATTATAGACAACAACAACATTTACAAATGGCTAAAGCATAATTGTAAATACTTGTTATGTCTAAATTCAAGTATAAGTTGTTCACAACTAGCCCTAGGCTAGGATCTCTAGATTACAAAAAATAATGGGTTTATAAAGCCTTCAGAAAGGTAATTGTTTCCTCTTCTGAGATCAGATATTGATTACAAAAATAAAAGGGGGATACAACCACCCAGATCATACTAAATCCTCTAAAACTAACAAAAGTTTATTTATGTTCATACAAAATGTATCAAAGATATGGCCAACAAGTCTCAAGGATGCTTCAGATCCATTGGTAACCATGAACTCTTGAATACCCTGAAAAGAAAAGGAAAAATAGAAAGATTTAGATACATATTCAACCATTAATTTGCAAATTTCGAATTAACATAACTGGCTATAGAATATTGTAATTCTGTAGCTAGCTATTTTAGTAAATGAAATCCAATTTATTGTAAGAACAAAGCAATCTAGTTTTAACAAATGATCCTATTTTAAGATAAAAGGATCATACCTCCAACAGTAAGATCAAATCATATCAGACAATCTTGGAATTTACTATGGCTGTTGTAGCCTCAACATTTTTAAATATTACATTCCCTGTAGTCTTCGTACCTTTCCCTTTTCCTTGAAAGACAGACTCGAGCTTATGGTTTTTATTTTCTAAGGAATCAATCTGATCAGTGAGAGCCTTAACCCATGACTGTAGGATAGGTATATCAGGGTAGTATTTTTCTATCCAGAATAAACAGACTTCACACCGCAGGTCCAGAACTGTTGATTGAGGGAACCCATGGTTGTATGTTAACACACTCCCACTATTTCCTGTGGGTTTTTTTTTTTTATCAAGCTTGATAAAGGGATTCAGGCAAAGCCCTTGCGTGAGGGTTTTCATACAACAATTCAGGCCTGACATTTGATAGCCCGAGAGGCTTCTCTATCAAGGGTTTATCTAGCATTGTAGCAAGGTCTGTAACAAAAAATAAAAATAAAAACACTTATCTTGACCGAAACAGAAATTGTAAGAAAATTACCTCCAAAGGTCGAAGAATATCTCTGCAAATATCCATTTTCTGGAGAAACTGCCTACGATGAAGATAAAACGGCTCATTTTGGTTATGTGTTTTAAAGGGTTTTGTCTAATTCGTAGCGGTTTGCTCATAATCCCTCCCACAAAATCGTGTCTCCAGCAAGCAAAAATGGGATTAAACTCTGTTAAGTAACAAAAAATGTGTGAAACTTCAGGGTTGTTCAGATCTTCTCAAACGAAAAAGGGCCATAAGGTTTCAACAGACCAACAGTCACAAAGGCAGAAAGAGATCACTATAAGCATGAAGGGTTTGTAAGAGTAGATCAGAGCTATACTATAGGTCTGAAAACCATCAATAGTCTATGGCGTATGGGGAGAAAATACATAACGAAAAGACAAGCATTCATTTGAAATGAGTGCAAGAGGTGTTGCAGAGCCCGAAACCAAGTCTTGAAATGTTGAGCTGACTGTAATCGTATTGCCACCTCTCATAAAGTACAACCACGACCAGAGCATTAAAATGATAATAAGTGCTCAACATAGTGGGTTCGATCATAAGGTTTGGTAGATTGAAACTTGTAAATCAAAGCCTAGGGATGAGAAAGCATATGAACAAGAATCACACAAAAAACCATATCAATGCTTAAATAAAAAAAAAACTTTTGTTGATATAACTTACAATCCCTAAGCATGTTTGGTATTCAAGGTATCGAAACAAAGTGAATAGTCTTCATAGTAAGGAACAAGGCCTCATTAATAAACTATAGAAACAATTTGCCTTTAATAAATTTTCAAACAAAATGGTAACACAGTCGCAAGTTTTCATGCTTCGTTTTCATGCTTTCGGTCATGAACGAAGCATGAAAAAACAATAGGGAAAAGCGACAACTTACAACTATCATTTCGAAAATTGCTCATGAAGAGTAATAAAAATTCATGACCCCAGTTAGCCAGCTATATAGATCATTTAATTGATATGAAAAGTTAAAAAATATGTTGGGCTGCCAACAATGGCGACATGATGAGAGAAGCAGTTATCTTTGTAATATGAACGAGTTCAGGTCAGAGAAATCTGAAAGAATTCAAATCAAAGAATAACTGAAAGGTTATTTGAACATCTTTAATAATCATGATGCAGTCCAGTTTAAGATATCTTTCGTTAAAAAGAACGAAATCAGGTGATAGACTTCACAAAATAAATCTATGGCGTTTAAGTTAATGTCTCCAATACTGTTGACAGGGCCACTGCTGCCAGCAGGCGTCCATAGCCTCGAAAGGGATGTCAATTAACCCACTCTGAAGTCTGTGTCCTGTCCAAGAAATTTCAAATCAGAATGAAGGATGCTTATGGCCAAAGACAAGATTTATACCTGAGAATGTTCTTTTACTTGACATCACTTCACTGCTAGCGTGCCTATTCAGTAACCTGATGAAGTTGTCTTGGTGTCATGCATGCATTTACCCGCTACCAGCAGATCTGTTCAGTGCCTCGGCGGGTTTACAAACACTTCCCACAACTCTCTGAGAGGTTATTCACATTCTGATATAGTTTTTAAAAATATTCAATAGAGAGGGGTGACGCTGAAAACTCCAGTTTTTTTATCACAACTTAATATTTCACAAGCCTTTAAATTTTTTTTCTTATCCTTCATCAAGATCTGAAAAATAGTTCATTAATAAAACTAATTTTCAAGAATAGGGAGACATCATTGAGTTACTTTCTTAAAGAGTAGGGACAACATAAATAGATTTTTTAAAGATAATCGTGAGTACTTTCAAGTGCAAATTGAAACTGAGGAATCGAATTTCAAACAAAATGTCATCTTTAACTAGCCTACAATTTCAGAGAAAGATAGCAATTGATGCTCTGACAGCCTTTCACAGTTGTTTCGAGATGAAGCATTATGTTCTCTTTTTCTGAGCTAGAATGTAATGCAAGCACGTTTGACTCAAAAAGTCCAATAAACAAAAATGAAAATAAAAAAAACAAACCAGCAAAGAGAAATGGAAAGAAAAGAAATCAAAACAGAAAAACATATACAAAGATGGGTCTGGAAACATCATGTGAAAAATCCCTTGGGAAACAAAAAAATATATATATATAGGAAAAATCCTCGTCGATGTGAAAGCAGTCCTATTCGTGACACCTTGGGTCAGGGTCAAATTTACAATTCAGATTTATTTATCTCTTTACTTTCCATTTAAGATTTTGATAATAATACTGTGGCTTTGAAAAGAAATATTCAACGAAAAGCAGAGAGAAAAGGATTATGCAGACTTCACTGACAATAATCATGTTATGGTTCTTGTGGTGCACCCACTTGCGTTCATGACTGCATTATTACAAAGAGAAATAGTGAGGAATAAAACTGAAAGAAAACCTATTCCTAAACCTACCCTAACTACTAAACAAATCAGAATATTACGTGAAGTCATGCTTCCAATGTAGCCATCGAAGTAACTCCAATCCTGCAATGGAAACAAAATCAAACATTACTAACAAGAATGGTAATATATCAAAAAATGGCATAAATATATCACACTTACCTTCATAATCATCATTTAGAAACAAAGTAAGCATGATCTTACCATTCCCTCGAAAATTCTTGATGTATGAATCCTCCAGGCATTGTGCAATCTTGTCATGATAAGGGTCATAATGGCATGGGCAAGTGTAAGTGTGTTTGAAAAAATTGTCAAGATTACGAGGAAATGAAATAACCATCAGCCAAGGCTGAAGTGCCCCATTCTCCTAACAATTCTCTAAGTGTTTATTAATTTCTTCACATGGAGGATCTAAAAGGAATATGTCACGCCTACTTCCAAGATACTTAGGTAAAAACAAAGCAAGCACAACTTTATCTTTATTATAAAGATTTTTTATATACGAATATTCAAGCCATCCTAAGATCCTGTCACAAAAATGAGGATGCAAACCATGACTTTGATGAAACGAATATATTAACGGGGAACTCATCATAAGAGGATTTGTGAAATCAATTAGATCATTGGTTTGAATACTTCCTTTGATGAGATTGATCATTTCAAAATGTGAAGCATAAACATTAAAATTCGAGCTAATCAAAGAAAGAATATGCAACGTAGAATGTTTGATCTCCATAAGATAGAGTGCATTGTCTTTTTCAACAATAAACTGTGTAAAATCATCTCGCAACATGTCCTTTTCCCATGTGAGTGATGAAAGTGAACAAGTGTCAAATCCAATTTTATCAATGTTATGCTTGGAATTAATTTCATCAAATCTTGGCATATCGAAAGGATATGATTGTGGAGGAAAATAGTAGGATGTTGTAGGTAAGGTATCAAGTCCACCAGAATCTAAGAAGAGATTAGGATATAAATAATAAAAGGAATCAGAAATAAGCACCTGAAAAGAATCTCTTGAACTATAATATTTAACAATAGTATTCTCAAGACATTTCTCTTCACTTTATTTAAAACTCTCACTCTGTTTTGGTGATAAATTCTTCAACATAATATGATCATCTAGATTTTCCTCCCGTATGATAGATAATTCAAAACTTCCATGAAAAACGTCTAGTCTTTCCTGTGGATAAAGTACATTTTGAGGATGAAGGTTTAAGGTTTCTCCTTCCAATTGCATATCTTCTTCTCTAATCTATTTCGTAGGAATGTTAGAATGTTTAAGATGATTTTCGTCACTTAAGTGTTCTTCAATGACTGAGTTTAAATATTGATTAGAGCATGAGTTACAAGAATGATGATATTCACCTCGACCAAGAATCGAATCTTCTTCTATGATGGTCGAACACTGAAAATACAATGATTCAGAGGAAAAACCAATTTGGTTGTCGGTAAGAACCTAGTCAATAGATTCTACCTCCCTTGCTTGTTCAAAATTTTTGGATGGATTCTTCTCATTGTCCGAACTAAATTCTTCTCACAATTGAGTGATAGGATTTGCAGCTGGTTCTTCATTCACGATTGAATATGACTGGATGGAAGGGATGCAAGCATCATAGCGGAGATTTAATACAAATGACATGTCATCGAGATTAAATTTACAGAGGATATGATAGATTCTTATTGAAAAGTGTTTCGAAGATGAATCACCATTGATTAGCGAAGTCTGAAATTCTTCACATAATTGATTGTAATCATAAATTTGAAAAGCATCTACAAATTCATCTACAAATTGAAACCAATAAAAAATGTGACATGCTGGAAAGGATTCAAACCAATGTTTAATCCAACCTCTAAAAGTAAAAGCGAACAATCTGCATAAAACTCTTAAATTAGTAATGTCATGTTTGATGCATTTGCACCAAAACTCGTTAAGGTGGTCTTTAGCAGATGTATTGTCTCCACCATCAAAGGTGAGTTTGGACAAGCGAGAGACTGTCTCATTGGGAACATCAGGTAATGAGAAGTGGAAATCATGTTCCAACACAGAGATTTGGGGAGCCATGGGAAAATTGAATACATTTAAAATAAAGGCTCCTACAAGGCCAACTTGTCAGTCTGCCCTCCTTCTAGTGTGATTTGTTGACGGGCGAAATTGACCGC
>JASDQU010100915.1:211484-221806 GCA_032191745.1 Picea mariana | reverse complement strand
TTTCATCAAACTTTTCTTTAGTCTCACATGCCTAGTTTTGGATTAGTCAACAACCCTAACTTGAAGTAATCATAACTTTATACCTATAATCTACAAACATATGAAACTGATACACAATGTTATTCAATGTTTTTTGTGCAATTCGTCCAAGTGTCACACTTGGAACCTCTTAGAAAAGGAGTTATAGAAAAAATGGAATACCTTGCTGAATTATGGCTTATTCTAGAGAACGACCTTGTAGAGCGTGCCCTGCACAAAATATTTGTTGAAATGATATGAAACTTTTACATAGAATACTATAGACTGTACCCTAACCAACACATTTTGTTTCACTGAATTTGGATCTGTTATGAAGACGTTATGACATGTTTACCCGAAACACAAGTTTTTGACTAGTTTCAGGACTAGCCACAAAACCTATTTTCCACAGAGTGTAGCTCCAAAAATACAATGACTCACAAGATGAATTTTTTAACATAGATACTTGGATATGTTTTCTCATTGGAATATAAATTTAACGGTCTAAATCATTATAGAAATGTTTTTATAGAGAAAATGGTGAGATGACCTGCAAATAACATACCTTAGAAAACACCATCAAAAGAATTTATCCTTTCTTGCATTTCGACCTTGTTTTCTTCACCTTCCCTCAGAATTTCAGCTTAGATATCCTTGTTTACCTAAGACACCTATAGATATTCAATATTCACAAGTTTGATTCAAATGAGAGAGCGTTGCCTCTTATTTATACTCTCCAAGTAGCTTCCTTAAAAACATCTTCTAGGTCACTTGGCCCACTTTCCTTATTTTAGGGTTAACCCACTTCTAATTTCTCCATTAAATTTATTATTGAAATAATATGTTTTGTATTCACTTTGAATTTTAATACACTCATCACTTCACTTTATTATTTACCTTTTAAAATCTCTGAAACCACTTTGACTACTTTGACCTTTTGGGGCTTCTAGATGACATATGAGGGTCCTCCAACTTTGTAAGGCCATAACTCTCAAACCATGAGGAGTTATGTGATGTTCCACATACCACTAGAAATGGCATGACGTGTACTATCCATATAGAATAGTATTATCTGAAAATGTATCATAACTCATACCGTTACCCATCAAACAAACTTGGGTCCATTACCCAAAGCTAGGGTCTCCAACTTCTCATGGCCATAACTCTCTAACCATGAGGGGTTATGTGACGTTACACATACCACTAGAAATGGCATGACAAGAAATATCCATCTAGGATAGTTTCCCTGACAAATTCACTATCCTTCATCTGATTATTCCACAATTAATCATGGGTTCTCTTACTCCACAAAGCGTCTTCCCATGAGAGATTTCACCATAAGGGGAACACTTTGGAGTTCATCCATATTTACTTCTTATAAACCATGAAAAAACAATAATGAGTCATATTTAAATAAAAAAATATTGGTTCCATTACCCAAACCTTTGTGCTACAGGGCTTTCTTCAAAGGTTGACATCAATGACAACCAACCTTAATCAACACGAAGAAGCTAACCCAAAGGAAAATACGCGATAGATTTATCCGCAATCATCGATCCCCGATACCTTTTTGGCATCGGTGAACCCAGTTTTAGTTTAGAATGCATAACTTGAAGAACGCCCTGACTCCAACTAATTTGTGTGAATTAAGTCACTAGACAACACCATGTATCTTTTCCCGACTAGAGAAACCATACGGCTTAGAACAACCCCGAGTCACTTTTGGTTCCTCAGGGAAAAGTCACACCTCTCAGTTAGTTTTCCACATCTACATAGTACGATGAAGTCGATCGACGTTGAATGCTTTAGGTGAAAGGATATCAACGAAAAAATTCATAGCACATTGTCGATCCCCAATCCACCCACTGATAAATAGATATGATGGGACATTTTAGTGCTAGATACGATTAGATTATGAGATTTTAAGATGTTAATTAATGAAAAATATCGCATTAGTTGCTACTTCATGTGAGAATCAAAAAAACCTTTTAAAATTATTGATAGAACACATCACCCTCTGCGCCTCCGCTATCAACCCACGATGAATTCAAGTTGCAGGGATTCAACAACAATTTTTTTTGAATTCCACTCATCACCCAAATTAATTGGTTGATACGAAGCTACAATTTATTCCCCATTTAAATTCTCTTGGGCCATTGTATACAAAACCATTCTGTGTGAAAAGGAGTTTCATAGCATCCAGAGAAGCGAGATGAGCAATTCACAATCGTCTGAGATCCCATGAGTATCAAACAACTAGTTTTAGCAAGCATTACAGGTACGTACCAGTCTAGATTTTCTGTGTTTTCACTTCATATATAAATTTTTGTCTAGTGTTTCTCTATGTGCAGGCCCTAAAGTATTAATTTCAATTGCAGGAACAATGTCTCTGATAAATCCAACCACTAGGTGATCGTCGAGGGTGCCCAAGATGAAATAACAAGAGGTAGGAGAAGGCTCTTCTCCAGGGGCAACAAAACAGTTAGAATTTTCTCCAAGACCAGAACCGGTTATTAAAACATACACAAAAAAGGCTTTCATTCAACCTTTGGCCTTCAGAGACACGGAGGCAAGCAAAGGGACCAAGATGACACTCCCACATTGGGGAGAACTCTTCAAGAAGATTATACGGGAGGAATTCCCTAAATACACCCCACACAGTGACCCATATGTGAGAGTGCTTGACGACCAGGTATTACCGAATATCCGACGATCGTACCTGCACATGGTAGCAAGAAAAACCCTGGTGTTTCTTTATATAGAGATGCTGCAATGGCTCATCGACCACACGGATACACAAAAGTGCCTAATCAATGATGACAATGGTGAGTGTGTCGAAGATTTCCTTCCGATGGAGGTCCAGAAGTACTACAATATTAGAGACCCGGAGGAGTGACTAAATATTTCTGTTCTAAGACTTTTGCGATTATTGTTTTGTTCAGAGAGTGCTTTCGGATCCATCGTATAGGTTTTATTTTCTTCGACGTTTCGGACCAAACTAGTGTGGTCCATCATCAGGAAAGCACTTTTTGAAATATTGATTTCATTTTGAAATTATATGAGTGCCATGACACTAATGGATAATGGCCTCATGGTGGTGATAAGATAATAAATTCACCAACTGGACCTCCGGCTAGTACCAAGCAACCAGCCTAAGAGAACCATACATCTTCCTAATGGAACTCATCTGTCGATTTTTTGGGGGAAAAGACTGCTCCAGGTTTTAGGAGGCATGGATGCCTCTAGCGTACACAGTAGTTATCTCCGAGAGTGGTTTCAATTGGGGAGCCATCATTTCCAAGTAGCTGAGCATCTACATACAATAGGCTCAGACACCGAAAGAAGGAGAGACTCCAGCCTTCTACATGGCATCATATTTGTTGGATGTCATGTGTGCCAGAAACATCTTCGTCGGCATGAACCTAAGATGGCACGTCGCATAGCTCCCAGTCCATGTATATTTCAGTGTCTTATGAGAGAACAGGTATACAAAATCCTACTCCCTCATCTACGATGAATTTATCACACACATCTATTTTATTCTTTTCAAGAAAGAATGTCTGAGACTATCAGCTGCGGCTAAAAATGTGATATCAAGGGTTGGCCACTAGTATCTGGACGAATGCGATACCTACATTAGGGTATTAGAGGCCACCAAAGCACCTCATCTCCTTCCAGCACATGTCCTTAACCGACTTGTGGTGGGAGAAATCTTCTACCAGCCCATCCTACAAGGTTACAATGCTACCCTGGTCAAATATAATAAGAAAGAGTTTATAACTTAGGGATTCCATGTAGGTTTCTAACTGGTGAAAGACACCACTCAATCCAAGCAGGAAGGTCTAAACCAATTAGAATTTTGATTCCAGACTGGTCAATTTCGCAAGCATGACCCAAAGGGTCTAGTCCTAAAACATGCCTCTCAAGTGTCATCCTGTTAGCCATCTACCCATGAAAAATTCGAAGACGAAGTCTTCACAGAAAATGCCTAGGATTGGGATGAGGTGGTGGCACGGATGGCTGATCCCAAAATGACCAAGTTCAGAGCCATGAGTCTGGATGAACAAACAACAACCATAGATCAATTGGCTCAAGAGGCTCTTAGGGCCAGAGAAAAAATGATAGTGGTTGAAGCAACAGTTCCCCAGGAAGCGATTGAAGAAGTAGGGATTCCCTAGGTAGCCCCGGTGAAAGGTAGAGGTTTCCCCATAGCTCAGGACACGTGGGAGAGGGGGTTACTCATGCTAGAACATGCACAGTGAATAATTGATCCGTTGGAATATGACCCAGACCTCTTAAATATGACAAGGCTCCCTATAGACAACCTGGATAGAATCCAGACGGGCCTAAATGACCTTGAATTAATAGACCTTGATGAAATTACTGGGTCAGATGACCCTAAATTTACAGTTCCACCAGCCAGATCGACAACAGGTGTTTCGGCTCAACTAGAGATAGTCAGAACATCAAGGAGGACAAGTGCTTCAAACCCCTTAAGCAACATGATAAAAATATATGATGATGATGAGAGACCAGAGGTATCCCTTATGACCCCCATGCATATCAAAGAGGAAAAGGAGCCAGAGAAGAAATATTTCTCAGTTCCCGATTCTCAGATTTAGGGGTTCCCACAAAATGAACAAGAAGTCGAGAGTGTCTTATACATTGAGCTGCCCAATGTATCGGAGACCCAAGCGGGCAGTTCGAAGGATGATCCGTGGGCAAGTGAACAAAATGAATGAGCTTCATAGTAGAAAATTAGCGTCTCAATGACCGATGATCAAGTAAGTACCGAGCCCACCCCCGATGCCTCAATTCTAATTAGTACTCAAATCCCCGTTGAGTGACAAACAAAAGCCAGACCTTCAAAACAGAGGGAGGAAGTTCAAGAATCTGGTCTTGAACAAATACATACCATCGAGAGTCCAGGGAACACACTCACCTAGGGGGATCAACAAATTCCCGAACCCATGGATGAAGTAACCGACATACATTCCATCACTTATGATCATAAAAGGAAGGATATCATCAAGAGAACCACCAAGAAGAGGAGGATCACTCTAGATCGCTCCATCCTCATCACCACAGAGGAAAACTTGATCAACACCGAGAATGATAAGAAATTCAAAATCATCGACATAGGGATGGTGATCATGGATGCCACCCTAGACAGAGCTAAAAGAGATGAAGAGGAGTTGGCCGCTGCTCTAAAAGAATTGGAACATTTGCGCCACTTGGAAAAATACTACCAGGACACCACACAGGCCGCGGTGTACCTAACGAGAAAATTCAAGGAAGCCTACAACAAGTTTACACATGAACGACACCTATTCACTGCAAGGATAACTGAGCTTTAGGAAGACACCTTCATGGCACTTGCGACATGTAAAGATATGGATAGTTGGTACGAGAAAGTGCAACAATCCATGGAAAGAATCGAATATATTAGCACGGTGCAAAAGGGACGAGATGCCGAAGAGGACGGCATCTAGGTGCTAATGGAAAGCAACGTCAACCACATAAGGAAATTGGCCAAGTATTGGGTTAAAATTTCCTAGGATCCCCACCAAGAAATTCAAGAAAAATGGGCCAAGTGTGAGAAAAACTGGATCAATATCAATCGGGTAATGAAAGACATCAAACTCCCCGAGTTTGGTACACCCGATCAATTTGTCGACCTGCACGACATATTCAAGTTTCACACAGAGCATGACTCATCATGGGTTGAAGAAATAGAAAAGGTGACAGACATTGTGCCAGGACAGGTGCGACGGTTTATGGAGCACCCGATAAAAGCTCGGGCTGTGTTGTAATAGTTAAGTACCAATATGGTCAAGTATCAAGTGCAAGTGGTGGATATAAGAGAAGTTTACTCGGCCCCAATGGAACAACATAGATTCTCATATGCCAACACATGCTAGGATATATTCATCAAGTGGTTGAAGTATGAGAAGAGTCACCCACTTAAGTGATATCTTGAGATGACTCTTAGAAAACTGTTAGAAGAGAGCACCATGTGGCGATTTTGTTTTACTTAGTTGCACTTTAGTAGTTATTTTTAAATAGTAGTATGTTATAAATAGGAGGATCGACCTATTATCATAGGTCGATGGTTGCTGCTAAGACCCTCATTTTTTGGTTTTGTTAAGAAATATTTTGAAGCTTCCTTTAATTGAGAAGTCCTTTTTAGGACCAGAGACAAGTTGTGTTTTCATCAAATGCATGCATGATTGGATGTGGAGAAGAATTATTTCTTATTGCGTCTCATGAATGAATGTTGTAACGAGTAAGACATATTGAATCTATTGATAAGTTATCTGATGCAATGATTTACAGTTCTTTATTTAATGATGAAGATTAATTGTTGTGTTATTATGTGATTGATGATTAGAGTTAAGTGAATTATTTTACTTGCCATTTTTTAATCACATGCATATTTTCTTTTGACAAATTACATCTCATACATTAATTGGAATACCCGCACAGTTAATGTATTAGTAATAGGTCTGTGGTAGATGACCATTGTTTGCATGTTAGAGTAAAGGGTTATCCCAAGCTCAACCTCTTCTCTGGTAGTTAAGTTTGTTCCCACGTTGTCACTTAGTTGCTTTATACCGGCTTCAACTCATATAAGTCCTACCTAAGAGAAAATACAAAAAGAGAACTTCTGAACCGAAGGAGAAAAACCTTCACGGGAAAACGTAAAGCCCATCGATTATTTTGGCTGGATCATAAGATCTGGAGAACGATTCCACTATTAAACGCTGCAGAGTCTAATTGGGCCTCGGTGGTGGGTTTGGTTCCTTTTGTTGATTTAAATGGATTTAATACCCCTCAACACAACCCACGGATGACACTAGGTGGGAAGATGTTATTATTCCTAAGGACCAAGAACCCAAGCTTCCCCAAAATGAACCTTCACAAATTATGAAGGCCCCTCCTTATCTAGAAAGATTAGGAATTGAAAAACCTACCACCCGACCAAAATTTGACATCTTGAATGAATTGAAGAATATTTATGTCAAGATTCCCTTGCTACAAGCCATTAAGGATATTCCAATCTACAGTAAGGTGGTCAAATAATTGTGTATTAAGGATCCAGGAAGGAAGCAGAAGGATCCTCCAACAATACATTTTCTAGGAGAACTTTCTGAGTACATATCAGAGCAGCCTAAGGTAGAAAAATATGGGAACCTAGGAAACCCCGTAGTGACCATAACCATTAATGAGGTTTCCATTGGGAACACTATCATAGACCTAGGGGCAACCATCAATGTTATGGCCTTTACCACCTTGGAGGAATTACAATTAAAACCTCTTCTTAGACGTACCCCAACCATTTTGGAGTTAGCAGATAAGACCAGGGTTATTACTGAAGGAATTTTGGATGATATCATAGTTACTTTAGCCTCATGAGAGTACCCAATAGACTTTCTTGTCATCCACTCAAAGGATCCTACCAAAGGCCATCCTGTTATTTTGGGAAGACCTTGGTTAACCACATCCAATGCATTTATTGGTTGTAGAGAGGGAGAAATGACCATCTCAAATGGAATCTCTATCTAGAAGCTCACCATATATCCACCAACTCAACCTATCATGGAAAATCTATGGTGGCTTGAATTTCCATACGAGAATGAGGACTGGGAAGAGCTCGTGTTTCCAAGTGATCATTCTTAGGCACTTCAGGAGCACACAACGAAAACTATGCTAAACTAGTTTATTTCTTCTATCACGTGTGTTGATTTTCCACAATATTTTCCCCAATTTGAGTACATGTTTGGGGAATAATTTCAGGAACATTTGGACCCATCGATTTTGTCTTCGACATATTTTATCTTCGATATAGACGAGTCTACCACATCTTACACCATGCCTTAGCCCAGGGAAATTTCTACATATAAATTCTGGGCTAGATGCATACCAACAAAAGTAGTTAGTAAATTTCCTTAAAGACCAATCAGGGGCATTCGCCTGGGAATACATTGACATGAAGGGTATACACCCCGACACATGCATTCATCATATATATACCCAGGGGGAAGTAACACCTTTTAGGAAACCCTAGAGAAGGATGAACCCAACACTCAAAGATATAGTAAAAGAGGAGATACAAAAGTTATTAAATGCCAGATTCATTTATCCCATATCCAATAGTAAATGGGTATCCCCACTTGTAGTGGTTCCAAAGAAAGTAACCAGGAAATGGAGAATTTGTGTTGATTTCCAGGAGCTTAACAAGGCCACCCTAAAGGATTATTATCCCCTTCCTTTCATTGACCAAGTCTTGGATACCCTGTCAGGAAAGAAATATTTCTCCTTTTTAGATGGATATAGCGGGTACAATAAAATTCTCATAGCACCCGAAGACCAAGACAAGACTACCTTTACTTGTCTAATGCTCCTGCCACATTTCAACGAGCAGTACTGGGGATATTTGTTGATATTATTCATGATTGTGTGGAGGTATACATGGATGAATTCACAGTATATGGAAATACTTACCAAGAAGCCTTAGTTAACTTAGAAAAAGTCCTTATCAGATGCCAAGAAATGAACTTGTCCTTAAGTCATGAAAAATGTAAAATGTTTTTGACTAAAGGAGTGGTTCTAGGACATCACGTTTCATCTGAGGGGATTAAATTCGATCTTGCTAATATTGAATTCATCATCAGACGTCCACCCCCCAAGACTCAGAAAGAGGTGGGAATCTTTCTTGGACATGTCGGATACTATTGACGGTTTATTGAAAATTTCATAAATATTGTTGCACCCATGTTTGGATTGTTAATAAAGGATGTTGATTTTCTTTGGACTGAGTAGTGTCAATCCGCCTTTGAAACTATGAAAGCTAAGTTGTCTATGACACCAGTTCTTAGAGGACCCAATTGGGCTCTCCCATTTCACATATCCACTGATGCCTCCGACACTGCAATAAGAGGAGTATTAGGGATTAAAGAAGACCAACAGTCCTATGCCATTTATTTTGTGAGAAAGAACTTGTCCCCTGCCGAGTTAAACTATATAGTTACCGAAAATGAATTATTGGAAGTAGTTCATGCCATCAATAAGTTTCTCCACTACATCATAGGTTACGAAGTATTTGTACATACAGATCACTCTTCCATCATATTTCTCATGAATAAACCCATAACTAATGGCCGAGTGACTAGGTGGCTCCTGTTATTGCAAGAGTTTAATATCACCATTCTTGACCGACCTCGAAAGGAGAATTTGGTAGCTGATTTTATTTAACGCATAAAAAATGAGGATGGTGATATTCCCATAGATGATAGTTTCCCATACGAGAACCTTTTTTCCCTTTCTGTAAATACCCCATGGTTTGCATATATGGAAAACTATTTGGCTACTAGGAAGTTACCATCTCATTTGTCACCTCATGAAAAGCGTAAAATTATTACGCAAAGTGCCAATTACTCTTGGGTTGGTCATGACCTTTTTCATACAGGTCCAGATTTGATTATTCGTAGATGTGTACGATAAGATGAGATACCATAAATCCTACAAAGTTGTCATGATGGACCATGTGGTGGCCATTTTTATGACAAACGTACATCATATAAGGTGTTACATTCAGGTTACTATTGGCCTAGCATTTTCAAGGATGTTTCCAAGTATGTGAGGAGTTGTGATAGTTGTCAAAGGATAGGAAGACCCACGTCAACTGACAAAATGCCCTTGCATGCCCAAGTTATGATAGAACCTTTCGAGAAATGGGCCCTTGACTTTGTAGGACCAATTTCACCCATGTCTCATAAGAAAAAAAAAATTTGGTCTATACAAATTATGTCACCAAGTGGGTACGTAGAAGAAAAAGCCCTATTTAGGGCTACAGAAAAATCCGTTGTCGAATTCATTTATTAAGACATATTCACCCGCTTTGGTCTTCCTCATGAAATTGTTATAGACCAAGGAACTCAATTCACTTCCAAGATGATGAGAGAACTAACGGAGAAATATGGGATCAAGCACTGCAAGTCTTCTCCATACCACCCACAAGCTAATGGTTAGGTAGAGTCCACAAACAAAGTTCTAGAAGCTATCTTAACCAAGACTGTTCAATTTCATCATCGGGATTGGGCCGATAAGCTTCCATAGGCTTTGTGGGCATATCAGAACACCTGGGGAAACACCACTGGGAATACCCCCTATGAGCTAGTGTATGGGAAACAAGTACTTATACCAATAGAATTCCAAGTAAGGACCTTCCGTATTGCTCAAAAACAGTGAGCCCTACAGTTAAACGAGTTGGATGAGATCAGGAAATATGCTATCCAACAAAC
>JASDQU010100915.1:172524-197447 GCA_032191745.1 Picea mariana | reverse complement strand
CTTGGCCCACTTTCCTTATTTTAGGGTTAACCCACTTCTAATTTCTGCATTAAATTTATTATTGAAATAATTTATTTTGTATTCACTTTGAATTTTAATACACTCATCACTTCACTTTATTATTTACCTTTTAAAATCTCTTAAACCACTTTGACTACTTTGACCTTTTGGGGCTTCTAGATGACATATGAGGGTCCTCCAACTTTGTAAGGTCATAACTCTCAAACCGTGAGGAGTTATGTGACGTTCCACATACCACTAGAAATGGTATGAAATGTAATATCCATATAGAATAGTATTATCTGAAAATGTATCATAACTCATACCGTTACCCATCAAACAAACTTGGGTCCATTACCCAAACCTAGGGTCTCCAACTTCTCATGGCCATAACTCTCTAATCATGAGGGGTTATGTGACGTTACACATACCATTGGAAATGGAATGACAAGAAATATCCATCTAGGATAGTTTCCCTGAAAAATTCATTGTCCTTCATCTGATTATTCCATAATTAATCATGGGTTCTCTTACTCCACAAAGTGTCTTCCCATGAGGGCTTTCACCATAGGGGGACAACTTTGGAGTTCATCTATATTTACTTCTTATAAACGATATAATGAGTCATATTTAAATAAAAAAATATTGGGTCCATTACCCAAACCTTTGTTCTACGGGGCTTTCTTCAAAGGTTGACATCAATGACAACCAACCTTAATCAACACGAAGAACCTAACCCAAAGGAAAATATGTGATAGGTTTATCCTCGATCGTCGATCCTCGATACCTTTTCGGCATCTATGAACCCAGGTTTAGTTTAGAATGCATAACTTGAAGAAAGCCCCGAATCCAACTAATTTGTGTGAATTAAGTCACTAGACAACACCACGTATTTTTTTCCGACTAGAGAAACCATATGGCTTAGAACAACCCCAAGTCACTTTTGGTTCCTCAGGGAAAAGTCACACCTCTGAGTCAGTTTTCCACATCTACATAGTATGATGAAGTTGATCGATGTCGGAGGTTTTAGGTGAAAGGATATCAATGAAAAAATTCATAGCACATTGTCAATCCCCGATCCACCCACTAATAAATAGATACGATAGGATGTTTTAGCACTAGATACGATTAGATTCTGAGATTTTAAGACGTTAATTAATGAAAAATATCGCATTAGTTGCTACTTCATGTGAGAATCAAAACAACCATTTAAAATTATTGATAGAACACATCACCCTCTGCGCCTCCACCGTCAACCCACGATGAATTAAAGTTGCAGGGATTCAACAACAAATTTGTTTGAATTCCACTCATCACCCAAATTAATTGGTTGATACGAAGCTGTAATTTATTCCCCATTTAAATTCTCTTGGGACATTGTATACAAAACCATTCTACATGAAAAGGAGTTTCAGAGCATCCAGAGAAGCGAGATGAGCAATTCAAAATCGTCTGAGATCCTGTGAGTATCAAACAACTAGTTTTAGCAAGAGTTACAGGTACGTACCAGTCTAGATTTTCTATGTTTTCACTTCATATATACATTTGTATCTAGTGTTTCTCTGCGCACATGCCCTAAATTATTAATTTCGATTGCAGGAACAATGTCTCTGATAAATCCAACCACTAGGCGATCGTCGAGGGTGCCCAAGATGAAATAACGAGAGGTAGGATAAGGCTCTTCTCCAGGGGCAACAAAACAGTTAGAATTTTCTCCAAGACCAGAACCGGTTATTAAAACATCCACAAAGAAGGATTTCATTCAACCTTTGGCCTTCAGAGACATGGAGGCAAGCACAGGGACCGATATGAAACTCCCACATTGGGGAGAACTCTTCAAGAAGATTATACGGGAGGAATTCCCTAAATACACCCCACACAGTGACCCATATGTGAGAGTGCTTGACGACTAGGTATTACCGAATATCCGACGATCGTACCTGCACTTGGTAGCAAGAAAAACCATGGTGTTTCCCTATATAGAGATGCTGCAATGGCTCATCGACCACATGGATACACAAAAGTGCCTAATCAATGATGACAATGGTGAGTGTGTCGAAGATTTCCTTCCGGTGGAGGTCCAAAAGTACTACAAGCTTAGAGGCCCGGAGGAGTGACTAAATATTGATTTCATTGTGAAATTATATGAGTGCCATGACACCAATGGATGATGGCCTCATGGTGGCGATAAGATAATAAATTCACCAACCGGACCTCCGACTGGTACCAAACGGCCAGCCTAAGAGAACCATACATCTTCCTAATGGAACTCATATGTAAATTGTTTGGGGGCAAAGACTGCTCCAGGTTTTAGTAGGCATGGATGCCTCTAGCGTACACAGTAGCTATCTCCAAGAGTGGCTTCAATTGGGGAGCCATCATTTCCAAGTAGTTGAGCATCTACATACAATAGGCTCAGACACCGAAAGAAGGAGAGACTCCAGCCTTCTACATGGCATCATATTTGTTGGATGTCATGTGTGCCAGAAACGTCTTCATCAGCATGAACCTAAGCTGCCACGTCACATAGCTTCCAGTCCATGTATATTTCAGCATCTTATGAAAGAATAGGTATACAAAATCCTACTCCCTCATCTACGATGAATTCATCACACACATCTATTTTATTCTTTTCAAGAAAGAATCTCTGAGACTATCAGTTGTGGCTAAAAAGGTCATATCAAGGGTTGGCCACTAGTATCTGGATGAATGCGATACCTACATTAGGGTATTCGAGGCCACCAAAGCACCTCATCTCCTTCCAGCACATGTCCTTAACCGACTTGTGGTGGGAGAAATCTTCTACCAGACCATCCTGCAAGGTTACAATGCTACCCTGGTCAAAGATAATAAGCGAGAGTTTATAACTTATGGATTCCATGTAGGTTTCTAACTAGTGAAAGACACTGCTCAAGCCAAGCAGGAAGGTCTAAACCAATTAGAATTTTGATTCCAGACTAGTCAATTCCGCAAGCATGACCCAAAGGGTCTAGTCCTAAAACATGCCTCTCAAGGGTCGTCCTGCTGGCTATCTACCCATGAAAACTTCGAAGACGAAGTCTTCACAGAAAATGCCTAGGACTGGGATGAGGTGGTGGCACGGATGGTTGATCCCAAAATGACCAATTTTAGAGCCATGAGTCTAGATGAACAAACAACAACCATAGATCAATTGGCTCAAGAGGCTCTTAGGGCCAGAGAAGAAATGATAGTGGCTGAAGCAACAGTTCCCCAGGAAGCGATCGAAGCAACAAGGATTCCCTAGGTAGCCCCGGTGAAAGGTAGAGGTGTCCCCATAGCTCAGGACATGTGGGAGAGGGGATAACTCATGCTAGAACATGTGCAAAGAATAATTGATCAGTTGGAAGATGACCCAGACCTCATAAATATGAAAAGGCTCCCTGTAGACAACCTGGATAGAATCCAGACAGGCCCAAATGACCTTCAATTAATAGACCTTGATGAAATTACTGGGTTAGATGACCCTAAATTTACAGTGCCACCAGCCAGATCGACGACAAGTGTTTCATCTCAGCCATAGATAGTCAGAACATCAGGGAGGACAAGTGCGTCAAACCCCTTAAGCGAGATGATAAATATATATGATGATGATGAGAGACCAGAGGTATCCCTTATGACCCCCATGCATATCAAAGAGGAAAAGGAGCCAGAGAAGAAATATTTCTCAGTTCCTGATTCTCAGATTTAGGGGCTCCCATAGAACAAACAAGAAGTCGAGAGTGTCTTAGACATTGAGCTGCCCAATGTATCGGAGACCCAACCAGGCAGTTTGAAGGATGAGCCATGGGCAGGTGAACAAAATGAAGGAGCTTCATAGTAGAAAACTAGCATCTCAATGACCGATGATCAAGTAAGTATTGAGACCACCCCTGATGCCTCAATTCTAATTAGTACTCAAATCCCCGCTAAGTGACAAACAAAAGATGGACCTTCAAAACAGAGGGAGGAAGTTCAATAATCTGGTCTTGAACAAATACATACCATCGAGAGTCCAGGGAACACACTCACCTAGGGGGATCAACAAATTCCCAAACCCATGGATGAAGTAATCGACATACATGCCATCGCTTATGATCATAAAAGGAAGGATATCATCCATAGAACCACCAAGAAGAGGAGGATCACTCTCGGTCGCTCCATCCTCATCACCACAGAGGAAAACTTGATCAACACTGAAAATGATAAGACATTCGAACTCATCGACATAGGGATGGTGATCACGGATGCCACCCTAGATAGAGCTAAAAGAGATGAAGAGGAGTTGTCCACTGCTCTAAAGGAATTGGAAAATTTGTGCCACTTGGAGAAATACTACCAAGACACCACACAGGCCGCGGAGTACCTAACGAGAAAATTCAAGGAAGCCTACAACAAGTTTACACATGAATGACACCTATTCATTGCAAGTATAACTGAGCTTCAGGAAGACACCCTCATGGCACTTGTGACATGTAAAGATATGGACAGTTGGTACGAGAAAGTGCAACAAGCCATGGAAAGAATCGAATATATCAGCGCAGTGCAAAAGGGACGAGATGTTGAAGAGCACGGCATCTAGGTGCTAATGGAAAGCAATGTCGACTGCATAAGGAAATTGGCCGAGTATTGGGTTAAAATGTCCTAGGAGCCCCACCAAGAAATTCAAGAAAAATGGGCCAAGTGTGATAAAAACTGGATCAATATCAATCGGGTAATGAAAGACATCAAACTACCTAAGTTTGGTACACCCGATCAATTTGTCGACCTACGTGACATATTCAAGTTTCACGCCGAGTAGGACTCATCATGGGCTGAAGAAATAGCAAAGGTGATAGACACTGCACCAGGACAGGTGCGACGGTTTATGGAGCACCCGATAAAAGCTCGGACTGTGTTGTAATAGTTAAGTACCAATATGGTCAAGTATTGGGCACAAACGGTGGATATAAGAGAAGTTTACTCGGCCCCAATGGAACAACATAGATTCTTGTATGCCAACACATGCTAGGATATATTCATCAAGTGGTTGAAGTATGAGAAGAGTCACCCACTTAAGTGATATCTTGAGATGACTCTTAGAAAACTGTTAGAAGAGAGCACCACGTGGTGATTTTGTTTTACTTAGTTTCACTTTAGTAGTTATTTTTAAATAGTGGTATGTTATAAATAGGAGGATCGACCTATTATCATAGGTCGATGGTTGCTGCTAAGACCCTCATTTTTTGGTTTTGTTAAGAAATATTTTGAAGCTTCCTTTAATTGAGAAGTCCTTTTTAGGACCAGAGACAAGTTGTGTTTTCATCAAATGCATGCATGATTGGATGTGGAGAAGAATTATTTCTTATTGTGTCTCATGAATGAATGTTGTAACGAGTAAGACATACTGAATCTATTGATAAGTTATCTAATGCAATGATTTACAGTTCTTTATTTAATGATGAAGATTAATTGTTGTGTTATTATGTGATTGATGATTAGAGTTAAGTGAATTATTTTACTTGCCATTGTTTAATCACATGCATATTTCCTTTTGACAAATTGCATCTCATACAGTAATTGGAATACCCGCACAGTTAATGTATTAGTAATAGGCCTGTGGTAGACGACCACTGTTTGCATGCTAGAGTAAAGGGTTATCCCAAGCTCAACCTCTTCTTTGGTAGTTAAGTTTGTTCCCACATTGTCACTTAGTTGGTTTATACCGGCTTCAACTCATATAAGTCCTACCTAAGAGAAAATACAAAAAGAGAACTTCTGAACTGAAGGAGAAAAACCTTCATGGGAAAACGTAAAGCCCGTCGATTATTTTGGCTGGATCATAAGATCTGGAGAATGATTCCACTATTAAACGCTGCAGAGTCCAATTGGGCCTCGGTGGTAGGTTTGGTTCCTTCTGTTGATTTAAAGGGATTTAATACCCCTCAACACAACCCATGGATGACATTAGGTGGGAAGATGTTATTATTCCTAAGGACCAAGAACCCAAGCTTCCCCAAAATGAACCTTTACAAATTACGAAGGCCCCTCCTTATCTAGAAAGATTAGTAATCGAAAAACCTACCACTCGACCAAAATTTGACATCTTGAATGAATTGAAGAATATTTGTGTCAAGATTCCCTTGCTACAAGCCATTAAGAATATTCCAATATACAGTAAGGTGGTCAAATAATTGTGTATTAAGGATCCAGGAAGGAAGCAGAAGGATCCTCCAATAATACATTTTATAGGAGAACTTTCTGAGTACATATCAGAGCAGCCTAAGGTAGAAAAATATGGGAACCTAGGAAACCCCATAGTGACCATAACCATTAATGAGGTTTCCATTGGGAACACTATAATAGACCTAGGGGCAACCATCAATGTTATGGCCTTTACCACCTTGGAGGAATTAAAGTTAAAACCTCTTCGTAGACCTACCCCAACCATTTTGGAGTTAGCAGATAAGACCAGGGTTATAACTGAAGGAATTTTGGATGATATCATAGTTACTTTAGCCTCATGGGAGTACCCAATAGAATTTCTTGTCATCCACTCAAAGGATCCTACCAAAGGCCATCCTGTTATTTTGGGAAGACCTTGGTTAACCACATGCAATGCATTTATTGGTTGTAGAGAGGGAGAAATGACCATCTCAAATGGAATCTCTATCTAGAAGCTCACCATATATCCACCAACTCAACCTATCATGGAAAATCTATGGTGGCTTGAATTTCCATACGAGAATGAGGACTAGGAAGAGCTCGTGTTTCCAAGTGATCATTCTTGGGCACTTCAGGAGCACACAACGGAAACTATGCTAAACTAGTTTATTTCTGCTATCACGTGTGTTGATTTTCCACAATATTTTCCCCAATTTGAGTACATGTTTGGGGAATAATTTCAGGAACATTTGGACCCATCAATTTTGTCTTCGACATATTTTATCTTCAATATAGACGAGTCTACCACATCTTACACCATGCCTTAGCCCAGGGAAATTTCTACATATAAATTCCGGGCTAGATGCATACCAAAAAAAGTAGTTAGTAAATGTCCTTAAAGAACAATCAGGGGCATTTTCCTGGGAATACATTGACATGAAGGGTATACACCCCGACACATGCATTCATCATATATATACCCAGGGGGAAGTAACACCTTTTAGGAAACCCTAGAGAAGGATGAACCCAACA
Source organism: Picea mariana (assembly GCA_032191745.1). NCBI lineage: Eukaryota > Viridiplantae > Streptophyta > Pinopsida > Pinales > Pinaceae > Picea > Picea mariana. The sequence continues at coordinate 190,274 of JASDQU010100915.1, read as the reverse complement.
CTCAAAGATATAGTAAAAGAGGAGATACAAAAGTTATTAAATGCCAGATTCATTTATCCCATATACAATAGTAAATGGGTATCCCCACTTGTAGTGGTTCCAAAGAAATTAACCGGGAAATGGAGAATTTGTGTTGATTTCCAGGAGCTTAACAAGGCCACTCTGAAGGATTATTTTCCCCTTCCTTTCATTGACCAAGTCTTGGATACCCTGTCAAGAAAGAAACATTTCTCCTTTTTAGATGGATATAGCGGGTACAATAAAATTCTCATAGCACCCGAAGACTAGGACAAGACTACCTTTACTTGTCCTTGGGGAACCTATGCCTATAGGGTCTTACCATTTGGATTGTGTAATACTCCTGCCACATTTCAACAAGCAGTACTAGGGATATTTGTTGATATTATTCATGATTGTGTGGAGGTATACATGGATGAATTCACAGTATATGGAAATGCTTACCAAGAAGCCTTAGTTAACTTAGAAAAATTCCTTATCAGATGCCAAGAAATGAACCTGTCCTTAAGTCATGAAAAATGTAAAATGTTTTTGACTAAAGGAGTGGTTCTAGGACATCACGTTTCATCTGAGGGGATTAAAGTTGATCTTTCTAATATTGAATTCATCATCAGACGTCCACCCCCCAAGACTCAGAAAGAGGTGGGAAGCTTTCTTGGACATTTCAGATACTATCGACGGTTTATTGAAAATTTCATAAAGATTGTTGCACCCATGTTTGGATTGTTAATAAAGGATGTTGATTTTCTTTGGATTGAGCAGTGTCAATCCGCCTTTGAAACTATGAAAGCTAAGTTGTCTATGACACCAGTTCTTAGGGGACCCAATTGGGCTCTCCCATTTCACATATCCACTGATGCATCAAACACTGCAATAAGAGGAGTATTAGGGAAGAAAGACTACTAGTAGTCCTATGCCATTTATTTTGTGAGAAAGAACTTGTCCCCTGCCGAGTTAAACTATACAGTTACTGAAAATGAATTATTGGAAGTAGTTCATGCTATCAATAAGTTTCTCCACTACATCATAGATTACAAAGTATTTGTACATACATATCACTCTTCCATCATATTTCTCATGAATAAAACCATAACTAATGGTCTAGTGACTAGTGGCTCCTGCTATTGCAAGAGTTTAATATCACCGTTCTTGACTGACCTGGAAAGGAGAATTTGGTAGCTGATTTTATTTCACGCATAAAAAATGAGGATGGTGATATTCCCGTAGATGATAGTTTCCCATACAAGAACCTTTTTTCCCTTTCTGTAAATACCCCATGGTTTGCATATATGGAAAACTATTTGGCTACTAGGAAGTTACCATCTCATTTTTCACCTCATGAAAAACATAGAATTATTACGCAAAGTGCCAATTACTCTTGGGTTGGTCATGACCTTTTTCATACAGGTCCAGATTTGATTATTTGTAGATGTGTATGATAATATGAGATACCAGAAATCCTATGAAGTTGTCATGATGGACCATGTGGTGGCCATTTTTATGACAAACGTACATCATATAAGGTGTTACATTCAGGTTACTATTGGCCTAGCATTTTCAAGGATGTTTCCAAGTATGTGAGGAGTTGTGATAGTTGTCAAAGGATAGGAAGACCCACGTCAACTGACGAAATGCCCTTGCATGCCCAAGTAATGATAGAACCTTTTGAGAAATGGGCCCTTGACTTTGTAGGACCAATTTCACCCATGTCTCATAAGAAAAAATATTTTTTGGTTTGTACGAATTATGTCACCAAGTGGGTATGTAGAAGCAAAAGCCCTATTTAGGGCTACAGAAAAATCCGTTGTCGAGTTCATTTATGAAGACATATTCACCCTCTTTGGTGTTCCTCATGAAATTGTTATAGACCAAGGAACTCAATTCACTTCCAAGATGATGAGAGAACTAACGGAGAAATATGGGATCAAGCACTGCAAGTCTTCTCCATACCACCCACAAGCTAATGGTTAGGTAGAGTCCACAAACAAAGTTTTGGAAGCTATCTTAACCAAGACTGTTCAATTTCATCATCGGGATTGGGCCGATAGGCTTCCAGAGGCTTTGTGGGTATATCAGAACACTTGGGGAAACACCACTGGGCATACCCCCTATGAGCTAGTGTATGGGAAACAAGTACTTATACCAATAGAATTCCAAGTAAGGACCTTCCGTATTGCTCAGAAACAATGAGCCCTATAGTTAAATGAGTTGGATGAGATCAGGAAATATGCTATCCAACAAACAATATTAGTCCAAAACCAGAGGAGCAAGTGGCATGGCAAGTTTATTAAGAAGAAACACTTCCAACTTGGTGATTGGTCTTTGTTCTTTGAATCCTGATTTAAAACCTTTAAAGGAAAAATTACCACTCGATGGTTGGTTCCTTATGAGGTAGTCACCATGTATGACAATGGGGCTGTGAAAATTAAAACAGTTGACGATGGACAAGTCTCCTTCATAGTAAATGGACATCGACTCAAACTTTCTCACAGACCCACTTCTAAAGAATATTTTCTATAGGTCATGTCAACTGACAAGGCATTGGCCTTAGTAGATGGGGAAGTCCCCCCTTGTTCTTGAATGATTTTTTTTGAATTTTCGATTGTACATATGTAAATAATTTTGAATTTTGTTGATAGACAATTCTAGATATTTCTATAGGTATTTATTTCACCAGGAGTAGACAGTTTCAAGGAGATTTAAAGGAAGTATTTTTCTTCAAAATATTGCTATATTTGAACCTTGTTTTCTGCTAAGCATCAATTGAATAATGACTTGCTATAATTAGCCACATTTTTGCAAATATTTTCATCTTCTTTTTATCAAGGCATCTTAAATAGCAGTTGCTCTTAAACCTTCACCACTAGATATAAGGAAGTGATACCATAACCATCAAACTTAGAGGTCACTCATACAGTTTCCCCAAGAACCTTGAGTAAGTGAGTAAAGTATATTTATTAAAGAGTAAGAAGGAGGTCTGATTAGCGGTTAGCTATGGAAACATCACAATAACTTAAAAAATAAGAAGGTGATTTGAGCCTAAAGATACCTTTCTGTTCTTTCCCAATGGTACCATCCACTACACACTAAAAATGCTTGATTATATCATATCTTTAGATAGGCCATGTATTCTTAAGTACCCCACACATCAGGACAAACTATAAGGAATATATAAAGGAAAGTCATCCTCTAACATAAATACCATCCCAATTTTTTTTTTAAAAGGAGAGAGAAAAGAAAAAAAAAAAACAGAGATGTCCCCTCATCTTCTTGCACAAAGAAATCTTATATTAAAATCTTAAAAGATGGAGGGAAAGTATTTGAGGGTGTAATAGGATAACCCACCAGGATACTGAACAGGTCTGCTGGAAGCGGGTACCGGCCTGTGGTATGACTATGTAAACCTGCCAGAGTACTAAGCAGGCTTACTGGTAGCGGGGGATTCTACCTAGCGAGGATGATAATTTGAAAAAAATAATAAGAAATTCCTAAATATTGAACTTTTCCTGATGTATGACATTACTTGTAGACAAAGATGACACGAAGTATGTATGGTTAAATTAAGGTTAATGAACTCCATAAATACTCCATTGGGAACTAACTTTGAGACTATCTTGAAACTCTCTCACCTACCTCTTCTTATCTATATGTAGGATATTCTATCCTATAGGTGGGGACATATTCTAACCGTCTTGTTAGAACGATATGTGAAATTTATCTCTACACTTAACAAGCTGTAAATCTTCGGCTATTGGGGGAATTGACTGGTTTCCTATATTTTTTATTGTGAGGTGTCACAATACTTAGGAGTGGGGGAGGCATTTCATGAGTTGACAAATGACAACATTTCCTATCTATAATCCATGAGAAGAAGAAGTAGAATCTTTGTAAAAAATTATGTATATTGTTTTCATGATATGTGCTATTATATTAGTAGTTATTTTTTTTATTGAAATGCTCATTGTGTGTTATAAACCTGCTATGTATTTCTTTGACAGACCACTTAACTGGTTTTTCTCTACATACTGTTCATTACAGACTATGATTACATGCCTTATAATATGAGAGATAGAGGAACAGATTATTATGATGTGTGAGCACGATGGCCAAACAAGTAATAATGAAACACTCTTATCCTATCTCTGCTCTTGTTCACTATGACTATCAAAAGTGTTTAATATTGAGTGCTATGGATAAAACATCCATTACAGGATGAACAAATTTCATTTTGCATAGGAGTACCATATGGAGTGTCATATGGAGTGTCGTATGGAGTGCCGTTTGAAAAACCATATGGGGTTCCATATGGACGACCAGATGACACACCATATGAAGGATCGGATGGGGTGCATACACACAATAAATGACCACAATTTCAGGTAACCAGGAATCATTTGAATTTATTTGGTTGTTCAATTGTATGATGAGATAGTTAAATGGCAATTGAAAATTAAATGATACAATTTTTAAACACATTTTTATGATCAAATGTCCAAGTTGAAGACTTGGACATTGATCTAACTCCATCATTACGATTTCCTCCAAAAGATACTTTTCAAATTCGAAATCGATACTCACGTATGGAAACTTGTGTGTGATTAATTCATCAATGAATTCAATTGCCTCCACCTTGAGCGCATTCAAAATCAAAGGGTTATCTTAAATTGATATCTCATTCATGCATTATGTTTATCCTTTTCCCAATTGCGCTTGTCCTCTTTCCAATTCCTCCCCTCTATTCAATTCCGCTTCTTTGTTCATTCTCCACATTGTCACCATGCCCAAACAATATGAGTCATCCTCCTATGCCAACCTCTTTTCTATCCCTGAGTTCGCACAATGTAGGGAGGTCTTCCTTCACGCAGGGTGGGGACCGTTCTTGGCCCATTTGTAGGGCCATGATGACGATGTTTATTTGCAATTTTCCCTCGGATTCGATGGAAGGATGGTGCACACGGGATCTCTGGACTTCTTGGTCTTTAAGGAATCAATTGCCTCAGCCACGAAACTTCCAAGGGTTGGAGACCACTGGTTCAAACACCACCAATTTCCACGGGTGAGCTATAATAGGGTCTTCAAACCTGAGTTTTAGAATGCTTTGGAGCTAAGGGATACTCCAAGGAGTGGATTAAAGACGAGCTAATTAACCCCCTAATATTCATCACCAAAATTATCACTTATGAAGGTAGATATTATTTTTTTAAAGCCTTCCATTTTCGATTATTAGCTCATTTCCAATTCAATAAGCCATTGAATTTTCCTTTTTACTTCTTGAAACTTCTTGAGAAAATGTCTTTCCAAGTATGAAAGAACGTGGCCAATACTCATAACAGCCTATTCCACCATGACCTTATCAAATTTCTTTTTATAGCCGAGTTGGAAAAACAGGGGAAGACATAGGATGAGTTCATTTATCAAATTTCAAACCCCCATCTTACAATCAATACCAACAAGAAAACACTTGATCTAGGGACTGTTACTCCATCCAAACCCCATTCTCCAAAGACTCCAAACCCTCCTACTCAAGCTATCCCTCTACCAGAACAAAAAACTAATAAACTTGTTGATACCCCTGCAGCCTCATCAGGCAAGAAGACTAAGAAGCCTATTGATAACTTCCCAATGCCCTCAACATCAATTGATCTTGCACCCAAAAAGTTACAAGAGGAAATTCAACAAGATTTCCCTGTAGTCCCCAAAAATAGGAGAGGAGCTAATCGATTCAAAAGAGGATCTTTTAGAAAAAGTACTTGGAATGCAAGTGGGAAGTCTAATGTAAAACATCTAGGCACTTCAGATCCTATCCAAGTGTCTTCCGATCTCGAAATCCCCCATAAAAGACTTAGAGAAGTGTCTGTAGAAGAATTGGAGCCTGATAGAGAAACAAAATCTGAACCCATTTCCCCTCATAAACCCCTTGTTACTCCTACCTCACAGATGCCTACACCAGATCCCAAAACTGATAGACTCTCTACATCCTTCAAGGGATCCAAGCCCACCTATGAGATATTTGATCATACTCCAGCCATTGAAAAAATACAACAGGAAAATGTTCAGTTGCTGCAACAATTGGAAGAGAGGAAGACCATGGATAGACATCTCCACCATGACAATGCAATACTACAAGAAAAGGTGAATTCCCTCCAACGTTTGGTTGATCAAATGACCAATGAAATTCGTAGTCTCCATGCATAATTGAAACACCGTAAGAGGGCCAAGACAAAGTCTTCAGGGAAAGAAGCTTCTAAATCTAATCCATCCCCTGCTCAGCAAGTCTAGTCATATTGGGCATTTCATTTTTGTTTGAAGTGGGACCTGCAAAATCTTAGGTGTGGGGGTAATGTTGGGCTAGTGATTTGGTTGTTTTATGATGATGATTGAATCCTTTTTGTACTGGTATTATATGTGTATTTAACTATTTTGAATAAGTTTTGAAGGGTTTTATATAAATTCATCATAGCTTTATACCAGGTATGTGCAATTGATGTTTTGCAATGGTTTTGAGTTAAATTTGATTTGATTTAATGTCTAAAATAATCTAATGCGCGATCTGTGTGTTAGAGGAAAAATTCACCATGCGATTTTCCATTCGGTAGTGTGTTCGACACTCCATCCAGCACCCGATCTGGTACTTCATCCGACACTGCATCTAGCACTTGGAGCATGGGCAAGTTGGTGGTTGTTATATTGGCATCTTGTGCTGGGTGAATCAGTGACATGGGTTTTGTTCACCCTCGTGGCCTTCAGCTACTAATCTCTTGACATCTCGGATTAAGCAGGTGTGCTAATCATTGAGTGGCTCGTTCAGCTTCTAGAAGCTAAAGACCGTTAGCATGCATTTAATGGAATTTACCATTTTTAGAGGAGGTCGACCCTTCCAGTGGTCGACCTATCAAATTGAAATCATTATAAATACCACAGTAGTGGTTAGGCAAAGTGTTAAGAATTGTTAGAATCTATTTTGCTGTGTAACTCAGACATTTCTGCAAACTTGTGCTAGATTGCGTTTTTCAATTTAATGCCAAAACTGTGTTGATTTAGCTCGTGATTTGTTGTTGAGGAGTAGCCATGACCTGCTGGGGGGCCCACCAGTGGTCTGAGTGAATACATAGATAGATAGCTTGCATATTTTAGTTGTGTAATTATCATTTGCTTCATTTCCCTGTTATATGTATTTTATCATTTTAAATGTTGTGTGTTTGTTGTTCATCATTTAATCGTTTAATTCCCTTTTTGCAGGTTGCTTGTAGGAGATAGTTGCTATTATGCTATGTCTTTTATTTTTTAGTGAATGGCTTGCAAGATACTAACATAGATGGTGTGTTAAGATGCTAAATTGAATTTCTGTAGGTTAAAACAGAGTAGTTAGAACAGAGTATTAATTAACACAGAGTACATAATTTCTTTTACAAGTTTCGATGGATTAATAGTTGCGTGTTTTGTTAATTTAATTTTCAGTTTTAGCCATGATTTCCTGAATCTATTTTTCTTATCAATATTATTGTAGTGTGCTAAAATCGAAGTAGGTTTGTGATTATGTTTTTACAAGAATTTCAATTTGCAATTTGAGTTTTTAATAATGGATTTAGCTTAGTTTAATTTATGAGATCTCAATTCTAGATTTGAATTGCAATTTTAAATTAGAAGTTTGAGTTTGAATTAAGCTTTTAGTTATGAGTTTATAATCTTGTGAATTTACTTAAGTTAGCATGAGAATGCATTTGAATTTAAGTAGAATAATGTTTTTCTTATTATTGATGATTAATGCATAAATTGAGAGATCACATGGATTTTCAAGATAGTTGATATTTCTTCTATGATGGCTAAGCTCTCGTTAGATTGCTTGATTCATACTTTTCATTTCTCCATAGAATTTAATATTGAATTTATTCCTCTTGAGCTATCACTAATCGTTAGATGCCATCGTGATGTCATAAGGCACCGAAGACATAAGCATCATATTTGAAGTTTCTTGTTATTGTAGATTAAGAATAGTTGTTGATTAATCTCAGAATACTGTCATGATGCTTTTGATTAAGTAGGATAAGATTTCCCTTTGTAGAGTAGAAATGATTATGAGTTTTTTCTTAAGAATAGAGTTTGCTTGTTGAGTAGTTTTAATTAGTTTACTTGCTGAATGGTTTTGATAAGTTTACTTGCTGAATAAGTTTTACTAAATTAGTTGTTTGATTGTATATTTGCTTACTTGTTGATGCTCATTGATTTGAATAGATTGATTAGATTAATTTGTTGTTGCTGCTTATTAAGTTGAATAGATTGAATATATTACTTGTTGTTTCTCAACTTGTCCAAAGTAGGGTTTTCATTTGCTTCTTTAGGAACAATCTCTCGATCCATTTTTTAAAAGTTGCTTAGGGTAAATAGTTCAAAGTTCTTAATAGGGTTTGCTCATTGATAATCTTTCCTTAAGTAGATTAACCCTTAGATAGACCATTTCCTTAGTTAGATCATACTTCCTCTTTATTTTCTGCCTTGACACATATAGTGCTACAACTGTAAGTTTACTTACCTCGACTTGACAATTTAAATTGAGGGATTTAGTGCATATAGAACACCCATCAGAGACACACCCACAAGGGGGAGCTATTATTTTAACCAGGATTAGTTAGAGAAGGTACAATGTCATATCGATAGGGGGAGTTAATCCTTTATCAAAGGGAGAGAGAGAGTAATCAGAGGCATGAATATAGGGGGAGCAACGCAAAGGACAATGCAGACAGGGGAAGAATCCCTAAGGAGAGTTCAATAAGGGGGAACAACCCCAAGGAGAGATACCCTTTTCCATTGATGTCAAAGGGGGAGAGATAGAAATATTGATGAGGAGTATGAGCATGAGTGTTGTCATGACTAAGTGTTTCCATCAATGCCAAAGAGGGAGATTGTCAGACAGTTGGTTTAGAATGATGGACAATTGGTTTGGATAGTTGTTTTTCATTGATGTCAACCCTTGGAGAGTGATATTGTATATTGATGTCGACCCTTGAGTATGTCCAGTAACACATTTCGGTAGCTCCAAAATTTTGGGTAAGAGACTCAAGTTTGTTTGAGGTATAAAGGCATGAAGATCAATGAATATGCATGTAAGACTATTATAGATGGATAGTAAACATCGTTCCATTTCCGGTGATATATGGTACGTCACATGGTTCTTCATGGTTAGTGAGATATGGTCTTGTGAAGTTGGAGGACCCTCAAGAATATTCTATAAGCCTCTAGAAGGTCAACAAGAAGTCAATTATTCTAGAAGCTTCTAGAAAGTCATCAAGAAGTTTGCTAGTCAAAGTGGTTATAACAATAAATTAATTATAGGTAAAGTAGTTGTGACAAAAAAAAATCTAGTCAAAGTGGTTGCAACAAGAAATTAATTATGGGTAAAGTAGTTGTAACAAGAAGGTTGAATAGTCAAAGTGGTTGAATAATAAATTAATTAATTATGGGTAAAGTAGTTGTAACAAGAAGGTTGAATAGTCAAAGTGGTTGAACAAGAAATTAATTAATCATGAGTTAAGTTGTTGCAAAAAGAAAATAATTAAAAATAAATTAGTTGCAACTAGAAGTGGTGAGTTTACTATTTGTGGATAAAGTGGTTGTAAGTGGACAAAGTAGTTAGAAGTGGGTTAGCCCTAAATGAAGGAAGTTGGGTAAAATAGTTAGAAGATAACCTCTAGAGGAAGCTACTTAGAGGGTATAAATAAGAGAGCAAGGGTCTCTTATTAGCACCTATTGAGCATATTGCATACATATAAGTGACTGAGGTGACCAAGGAGATATGAGGCAGATTTCAGAGGGAAGGTGAAGTAAAGAAGGCCGAAAATCCAAGGGAGGCTGAAGTCTTTTAATGATGTGTTCTAAGGTATGTTATTTACAGGTCATCTCACTATTTTCACAATAATTGTTTTTCTAGAATTATTCAGATAGTGAAACATGGAGGATCGTGCGACGACATATCCAGTTACATGTGGTAGAAATTTCATATTCTGGTTTGTTTCATTTTGGGAGATACACGTTGTGGAAGATAGGGTTTTTGGCTAGTCCTGGAACTAGTTTTAAATAGGTGTTCCAGGTAAAATGGTCATAACTTATTCTTATAAAATGCAAATGGTGTGATACCAATTTTAATGAAAAGAGTACAGGAAGTAGTTTTTTGTGTGAAATTTTCAGAATAAGATATCAAATATTGATCACGTGGCATGCCATACAAGTTCTCTCTCTAGAATAATCTGGAATTTAGCAAGGTCTGTCATTTTTGCTATAACTCCTTTTCTCCAAGTTCCAAGAAATGAAACCTGGAAGAATTGCAGAGAAGACACTGAAGAATATTTTGTATCATTTTCATACCTTTATTCATTTCAGGTACAAAGCTATTCTTGTTGCAAGTTAGGGTTGTTGACTAATCCAAAAACTAGTCATGTGAGACTTAGGTAAAGTTTTATGAAAATGTTATTCTCTTGTTGTTGAAGTTGAGGAAGGTATGTAGGTATGTGATCACATACACTAGGTATGTTACATAGTTACATGTATGTTTTCATGGTTACATTTGGTCATGACAAGGTACATGCTTGAGGCTACATAACAGTGAGGTTTTGGTACATGGTTTGATGTAAGGGTTTATGGTATTTGGTTTATGGATAGTGTGATGTATTTCTAGAGGCTTTTTGTTGGATATCTTGGTGTAGATCTTTGTTATATGGTTGAGGTACATGTTGGGTACATGGTTGAGGCATGTAGTTGATGAGTTGGCACATACATGAGGTGTATAGTTGATGATGTTGGTACATCTTGATGAGTTATAGTTGATGTGTTGTTGATACATGATTGGTACATGTTTGGTGCATTGTTAGAGGCACTTGTTAGTAGTATTGTTGGTACATATTTTATGGTCGATGTGACATAAATATCTTGGTATATTATTAGAAGCACATCTTGATCTTAGTGATGGTTATGAGGTGTTGTGATGTGCATGGTTGATGCACTTGTGATAGTACATGTTGTGCTAGTTATTGATGTACATGATTGGTTGATGAGATTATTGTGACAAGTTGATGGTACAGGTTGTTGACACAAGTTGTTTGGTACAAGTTGTTATAGGTTGTTGGTACAGGTTGTTACAGGTTGTTGGTACAAGTTGACAATGAAAGTGGTTGATTTAGTAGCAATGACAGGTTGTCTATATTTGGCATTCATAGTTCAGGGCAGTAGGATGGGGAAAGGATAGGTGGTTGGAGCCACCTTCCAGTTGGAGCCAAAGAGCTAGGGAGTTGGATCTTCCTTTAGGTTGGAGACTGAGAATTAGGGGGTTGGAGCCTCCTTATGGTTGGAGCCAAAGAATTTGGTGGTTGTAGCCACCTTTCAATTGGAATTGGAGAACACATGGGGTTGGAGCCAAATAATTGGAAGTTGGTGCTTCCTTGAATGTAATTCTTAAAGACATATAAGAAAAGCATTATGTGGTTTTCTCCCACATTGGGTTTCCACATAAAATATTGGTCTATTGTGCATTGTGTGGATGTGTCTATTATTTTTTATTATGTACTAATGGATGTTAATGTTATATGATGCAATAACATATTAATGATGAACTAATGAACATTGTTGAAGAAGTTAAAGGAATATAAAATGTGGTTAAAATTGTATAAATTGCTCATTACTGATTCACCCCTGCTCTCAGTAATCCAACAACATCTGGATTCAGTTGTTCCACCTCTTCATCTAATTTATTTGACCCATATGAATCATGTTCTTGATTCCTTAGTTAAAACACCAACTTCTATATTTATTTCTCTGTTTGAACCTCTTCAGACTTGGAAGTTCCTTTGACTTCCTTGAATATCACATCTCGACTATGCATTGGTTTACTCAATGATAGGTCCCATAGCTTATATCCTTTCATTCCATCCTTGTAGTCAATAAAACGACACTTGAATTCCTTATTTTCCATCTTGTTCCTCTTCTCCTTGGGAACATGCATAAATGCATCACAACCAAAGAATATGAGATGTGAAAGAGAAGGATTCTTACCAAACCATACCTCATGTGGAGTTGAGTCAACTAGCATTGATGAAGGAGACCTATTTACCAAATATTTTGCAGTATCAACCGCCTATACCCAAAATTCTTGTGCCAACCCAACACCATTGAGCATGCTCCTTGCCTTATCCATAAAATTCCTATTCATTCTTTCAACAACTCGATTTTGTTGTGGGGTATATGGTGTGGTATTTTGGTGTGCTATGCCAGAATGATTGCATAAATGATCAAAACCATTTCCGCTGAATTCACCTCCATTGTTAGTTCTCAACACCTTCATATTCTTATTTCTCTTGCTTTCAACAAGATATTTAAACTCTTTTAATTTCTCAAAAACCATGGATTTCTTCCTCAGTTAATATAACCATGTCGTTCTCGAAAATCATCTATGAAGGAAATATAAAGCATAGATCCTCCTAGTGAATGAACCTATATAGGCCCAAACATGTCACTATGTATTAATTCAAGAATACCCTTTTCCCATGTTTCTCTAGATGGGAATCTAACCCAGTATTTTTTCCATATATGCAATGTTCACAAAAATCAACTGCCAAATTATTCTAAGGAAATCCTTCGACCATACCTTTGTTGTGCATAACTCAAAGTCCTTTTTCTCCAATATGTCCCATCCTTTGGGGCCATAACATGGTCAGGTTGTCTTGATGAAGAAAATTCGAGTTGATTTGTATCGACTTAGCTCAAGTTGAGTTGAGTCAACTTCAAGAACAACAATGTTGTTGCATCGAGTCGAGTCAGCATTCCCTAACAACTTGTATAGGGTTCTAATCTGAACTCCTTTCATTAAGACCATCACTCCTCTGACCATTTTGTACATATCCTTATAAAATAAAGTGTGCACACTTGCATCACTTATTTTGCTGACAAATATCATATATCTTGTCAAACTTGGAATATGTAGCACACCCAAAAGGGTCCTACTCCTCCCATCTTGTAGTATAATTCTAACTCTTCCTCGTCCAACAATTTTGGTTGTTAAGTTGTCCCCCGAGAATACGTATCCACCTTCATATCTCTCATATTCATAAAACCATTCTCTGTGAGGTGTCATATGGAAGGATGCACCTGAGTCGATCAACCAAACATCATGGTCCGACTATGTACTAGTCGATGCCATATACACATTGTCTCCTTCATCCAAACTATTCTTTATCTCAATCGACTAATTCTCATCGGATATTGGATTGATCTTGGTCACCTTTTACTTGTAGTATCTCTTGTAGTGCCCATATTTACTGCATTTTCAACATCTTCTCATTGAATGAACCAAGGATTTAGTTCTAGCCTTCGACTTAAACTTTCTGCCAAAGAATTTTCCTTTATCTTTGTTGATGGATTGACCTCTCACCATCAAGGAATATTTGGTCTATCCTTCCATGTTATTCCATCTCATTTATTCTAACAACAGACATGTGACCATGTCTTCAAGCATTAATGTGGTCTAATTACTCCCTATAGCCATGTCTAAGATATCCCAGGAGTCCGGCAAAGAACACATTAGGATTATACATTTCTCCTCATTGATTTTAATATCCAAATACAATAACTAACTTATTACAGTATTGAATGAATTCAAGTGCTCTTTTACTAAGCTCCCATCACTCATCCTCAAATGATACATTTTTTTCAAAGGAATGACCTATTTACCATGGATTTCGACTAGTACAATTTTCTCAACTTGTCCCACATTTTATATGCAGAGTATTCACCTGAGACATTCAACAAAATTGAATCTGCAAGACAAATTTGAATCGCACTCCTTTCCCTTCTCTCAAGTCTCTCCCATTCTTCCCTTGACATAGGTCCCATCAGAATGGTTCTTGGGCTCACAATTGCTCACTATTCTCGACATAGAAGGAGATCTTCCATCTTAAGCTTCCAAAGCTCAAAATTTTGGACATTGATTTTTTTGATACCTATCCTCAAATTTCTTGCCATTCTTTCAAACACAACTTTAAAGATTACTCACTTACAACTCTCATTGGAACTAGGTTTATCTCAGATCCAAGATATGCTTAACCTTGTTATGATACATCTTGTGCATAGAAAAAAACAAGATATAACACCACTTGTAGGGAAAAATAATCCTTCCATTAAACCAACGAGGAAAGAGAAGACATATATAAGTAGAAAATAAATGACAAACACACATAATATACAGAGATTTTATCCTAGAAACCCAAAACTGAGAAAACCAACATCCCTTGAGCATTTTTCTCTCTTTTTGTCTTATTCATTCATTAAATAAATAGTTATATGACTAACCTTTGTCTGCACCTAAGACACAACTTCCATCATACTCTCTTGATTTACACAAGAACAACCCTGGAGGCAATTCAACTTATATCTACATGAACATCAATCTATCATAATCACAAAGTGACTTATTTATAGGCTTTACAACATGCAAAACCCTAAATCATGGAACCCAAAAATGGTTACAGATCCATGCATATGATTGGCTGCAATATTGCAAATCTTTGGATTTTGTTACAATAAACTACCATTCAGCTACTAGTTGACTTCCTAGTTGACCTCCTGTTGGATGACCTTTCAACTTATCGGTCGACTACTTCAAACTTCAACTTTTCAATCGATCACTTCAACCTCGACTTAACCATTGACTCAACTTGACTCGTCGGTAGATTCATCACCTGGTTGATCCACCTCAACTAGTTAGTTGGATGAATGTTCTTTCACTACAAAGAACATAACAACCCAACAATTTCAAGTCCCTCGATCAGTCAAGTCTCGGCATGCAACATAATATAAGACTAGACTTATGCAACTAGTGTGTTGGGAGACCACTCATAATCTCTTTTCTAGGAAACCCAATTCCATTGCAAGCGATAGTATGAAGTATAGCTCAATTCTAACACTGATCAAGTGAAAGTAACTCGGTTCACTTTGCATATGAAAGTATTGCATATGACACTTCACTTACATGTAGAGCCCTAAGTAGTTATTTACCCCACTGGGTTCGGTTTCTAATAAGTGATTTGGTGTGTTTCTTTCATTGGTATGCGTGCTTGAGGGGGTAAAAAATAGGCATTCATCTCTTGAAACGTCAACAATGATCTTGTGCAATATGATATTTTTGTTGAAGTTGGTCACAAGATATAAATCCATAGTTGTTGCAACTTGTTACATGTTTTAATTTTTAAAGACTATGCGCCATTTACGTTACTCTTGCCAACATCCTATCCAAGTTTGGACAATTCGATGGTATTTTTTTATTGGTTTTATACATATTTGCATAGAGGACCAACCATTAGGAAAAATCATATTCTTCAATCCATGATCTAAAGATAGGGGGCATTGTCCCTATATGTTTGTATTGCAAGCTAGTTCCACAGAGCTTGGAATTTCAAGTTCACTCTTCTTGTCAAATGAAAATTTGATGGCAATTAATTTTTTGAGCACCTTTCAATTTATGTCTCAAATTTATAGAATGATATTTATTTTTGTTATATGCATATTCTCTAGAATGTAAAAATTCACAGTGTGTCCATAGTAGAAAACTGAAATCCATTGCCCATTAAAAATATGAAACCAATCCTTGGCAGCCCAACTATGTTTCCATGTTTAATACATTACCTTGTTCACTAGCTAAAATGCCACAAAATGCAAACTAACATTCATATACAAGAACCTGTAGATCGAAGGATGTCAATAAGTAATGGGACAAAAACAATTTTCATTTCATTACGTAAGGTCATGAAGATGAAAATAAAAAAACCAATCTAATGTTATGTGGAAACTTCTACCAATCTCAAATTGGTAGACCAACATTCCAAGGATTTGGTCTTTTGGTCTTTTTCAATTTGGCAAGTTGACATGGAAGTTCGGTCATCGAAGACCAAAAAAAAAAAACAATTTAATGTGATGTGACAACTTCTACCAATGTCAAATTGATAGACCAAAGTTCCAAGGATTTGGGCTTTTTCTATTTGCAAGTTTACACACAAGGTAAAATCTTATATTTTACAATAGTACATGGAATTGAAAATTTGTATAATTAGGTGGGGCAAAGGTTTTTAGGCACATAGGTCATGGGTTTGGGGCTATTTGGATTGGACTAGTTTATAGGGTTCAAGATTTTATCAAAGATTAGTAGATTTTTTTCTTGGAATTGTAAAATTTCATTAAAAGAAAGATGTAATTGTAAATTTTCATAATTGAAATGTTATATGGGTTTTTAAGGTGTTATTAATTTGTGCAATGAAAATGTACCATTTTCATAAATTCATTTTAAAAAAACTCCAATATTCTTAACCAATAGGTCAAATAGTTAACCCATTAACCTATAATATTCCATTATAATATAAAATTATTCTAAATATACAATAAAATCTAAATACACACATTTAAAATTAATAACAATATGTTGAAAGCAAATCAAAATTATAATAGAGAATCCATAGAAATCTAAACCACACTGATTATAATATAAAATTATTCTAAATATACAATAAAATCTAAATACACACATTTAAAATTAATAGTGATATGTTGAGAGCAAATCAGAATTATAATAGAGAATCCATATAGATCTAAACCACACTGTTGTAGATTTGATATCATACATATATATTTGTAGATCTATCTAAATACATACATTAATATTGATAGAAATATGATGAGAGCAAGTCATAATTATAGTACAGAGTCTATATTTTCAAGTGACAGAATACAGGCTTATCAAATATTTTGATGGATCACACAAACGGCTATATGTAGATTTGAATGTCAATTGAGTAATTTCATCCTGTGTGAAACTTTTGTTCCTCTGTCAAATACGTTTTGAAATAGAAAAACCTTTATATAAAAAGATTCCAGGCCGGAATTCCACCATTCCATGATAGGTTTGTTTTAATTGGTTTTATTCAAATTTTTCCTTGAGAAAGGGCTTTTAGTAAAAGTCACACTCTTCAATCCCTGATCCGAAGATAGAGGTACTGCGCTATCTGTTTGCATTGGAATCCAACCCCATCCGATTTGGCCATTAGAACAACGTACCAAGAAGTCAGCTGGTGATAAACCTAACACCAACGTGCCAACTAACTAATTGTAGGTGAACGGTTTTGGCCATCAGGATTGTCTGTTTATATATTATGACCGTTAAGCAATTTATATAGACGTTGTTTAAATATTTGATTTTTTTTAACTTTTTCATTGGAATTAGGTCAAACAGAATTTAGTGAAATCTTCATTTTTTGTTTTTTTATGTATAAATAGATTTAGCATTTTGAAAAAAAATTCAAGGTATTCAAATTATACAAGCTCAATTAGTTAAATCTGGAGTTCCAACAATTTTTGATCAAATTTCAGTAAAAAATGATCGGAAAATATACCCCTAAAAACTTCAAAAAAATGAAATTACAAGTGCATAACCATTTATAAACACCATAAAAATGAAGATGTTGAATCCATTTAAATCATTATGATTTCAATAATAATTGGTTTGTCGAATTCCAATGATTCGAGATTGAAAAAAATGAAAAAAAACATAAAACGTTTAAATTAAATCATATCTGCTTTCATCCAAAGTGTAAGCATTGTGTTGTTAGTGCAATCCATGATCTCACTCCTTTTGACAATATGGCATTGGCTAATTCTGCTGCTATTTGTATTTGTATTACTGTTGAAGAAGGAACTGTCATTAA
>JASDQU010100915.1:161370-172474 GCA_032191745.1 Picea mariana | reverse complement strand
TACTTATCATATAAAGAAAAAGAGGTTTTTACCCTGTATGGGTTTCCTCGGAAAATATCTGTCTTTGTGTTTCTCATATATGTGACTGATGTTGAATGTGCCAGTGTTTATTTCCCTGCATTATTGTGATCATCATTCAGTGTTTCTGCAAAGAGTTTTAAAAGAAGCATAATTGTTTAATCTCGGTAACAACGGATTCACCCCCCCCCCTCTCAGTTGTCCAACAAAGGTACAATGTCATATCGATAGGGGGAGTTAATCCTTTATCAAAAGGAGAGAGAGAGTAATCAGAGGCATGAATATAGGGGGAGCAACACAAAGGACAATGCAGACAGGGGGAGAATCCCCAAGGAGAGTTCAATAAGGGGGAACAACCCCAAGGAGAGATACCCTTCTCCATTGATGTCAAAGGGGGAGAGATAGAAATATTGATTAGGAGTATGAGCATGAGTTTTGTCATGACTAAGTGTTTCCATCAATGCCAAAGAGGGAGATTGTCAGACAGTTGGTTTAGAATGATGGACAATTGGTTTGGATAGTTGTTTGTCATTGATGTCAACCCTTGGAGAGTGATATTGTATATTGATGTCGACCCTTAGAGATTGATCTCAAGCCTTGAGTATGTCCAGTAACACATTTTAGTAGCTCCAAAATTTTGAGTAAGGGACTCGAGTTTGTTTGAGGTATAAAGGCATGAAGATCAATGAATATGCATGCAAGACTATTATAGATGGATAGTAAACATCGTTCCATTTCTGGTGATATATGGTACGTCACATGGTTCTTCATGGTTAGTGAGATATGGTCTTGTGAAGTTGGAGGACCCTCAAGAATATTCTAGAAGCCTCTAGAAGGTCAACAAGAAGTCAATTATTCTAGAATCTCCTAGAAAGTCATCAAGAAGTTTGCTAGTCAAAGTGGTTATAACAATAAATTAATTATGGGTAAAGTAGTTGTGACAAAAAAAATCTAGTCAAAGTGGTTGCAACAAGAAATTAATTATGGGTAAACTAGTTGTAACAAGAAGGTTGAATAGTCAAAGTGGTTGAATAATAAATTAATTAATTATGGGTAAAGTAGTTGTAACAAGAAGGTTGAATAGTCAAAGTGGTTGAACAAGAAATTAATTAATCATGAGTTAAGTTGTTGCAAAAAGAAAATAATTAAAAATAAATTAGTTTCAACTAGAAGTGGTGAGTTTACTATTTGTGGATAAAGTGGTTGTAAGTGGACAAAGTAGTTAGAAGTGGGTTAGCCCTAAATGAAGGAAGTTGGGTAAAATAGTTAGAAGATAACCTCTAGAGGAAGCTACTTGGAGAGTATAAATAAGAGAGAAAGGGTCTCTTATTAGCACCTATTGGGCATATTTCATACCTATAAGTGACTGAGGTGACCAAGGAGATATGAGGCGGATTTCAGAGGGAAGGTGAAGTAAAGAAGGCTGAAAATCCAAGGGAGGATGAAGTCTTTTAATGATGTGTTCTAAGGTATGTTATTTACAGGTCATCTCACTATTTTCACAATAATTGTTTTTCTAGAATTATTCAGATAGTGAAACATGGAGGATCGTTCGACGGCATATCAAGTTACATGTGGTAGAAATTTCATATTCTGGTTCGTTGTATTTTGGGAGATACACGTTGTGGAAGACAGGGTTTTTGGCTAGTCCTGAAACTAGTTTTAAATAGGTGTTCCGGGTAAAATGGTCATAACTTGTTCTTATAAAATACAAATGGCGTGATACCAATTTTAATGAAAAGAGTACAGGAAGTAGTTTGTTGTGTGAAATTTTCAGAATAAGATATCAAATATTGATCACGTGGCATGCCATACAAGTTCTCTCTCTAGAATAATCTGGAATTTAGCAAGGTCTACCATTTTTTCTATAACTCCTTTTCTCCAAGTTCCAAGCAATGAAACCTGGAAGAATTGCAGAAAGACACTAACGAATATTTTGTATCATTTTCATACCTTTATTCATTTCAGGTACAAAGTTATTTTTGTTGCAAGTTAGGGTTGTTGACTAATCCAAAAACTAGTCATGTGAGACTTAGGTAAAGTTTTATGAAAATGCTATTCTCTTCTTGTTGAAGTTGAGGAAGGTATGTACGTCTGTGATCACATACACTAGGTATGTTACATAGTTACATGTATGTTTTGATGGTTACATTTGGTCATGACAAGGTACATGCTTGAGGCTACATAATAGTGAGGTTTTGGCACATGGTTTGATGTAAGGGTTTATAGTATTTGGTTTATGGATAGTGTGATGTATTTCTAGAGGCTTTTTGTTGGATATCTTGGTGTATATCTTTGTTATATGATTGAGGTACATGTTGGGTACATGGTTGAGGCATGTAGTTGATGAGTTGGCACATACATATGGTGTATAGTTGATGATGTTGGTACATCTTGATGAGTTATAGTTGATGTGTTGTTGATACATGATTGGTACATGTTTGGTGCATTGTTAGAGGCACTTGCTAGTAGTATTGTTGGTACATATTTTATGGTCGATGTGACATAAATATCTTGGTATATTATTAGAAGCACATCGTGATCTTGGTGATGGTTATGAGGTGTTGTGATGTGCATGGTTGATGCACTTGTGATAGTACATGTTGTGCTAGTTATTGATGTACATGATTGGTTGATGAGATTATTGTGACAAGTTGATGGTATAGGTTGTTGACAGAAGTTGTTTGGTACAGGTTGACAATGAAAGTGGTTGATTCAGTAGCAATGACAGGTTGTCTATATTTGGCATTCATAGTTCAGGGCAATAGGATGGGGCAAGGATAGGTGGTTGGAGCCACCTTCCAGTTGGAGCCAAAGAACTAGGGAGTTGGATCTTCCTTTAGGTTGGAGACTGAGAATTAGGGGGTTGGAGCCTCCTTATGGTTGGAGCCAGAGAATTTGGTGGTTGTAGCCAGCTTTCAATTGAAGTTGGAGAACACATGGGGTTGGAGCCAAAGAATTGGAAGTTGGTGCTTCCTTGAATGTAATTCTTAAAGACATATAAGAAAAACATTATGTGGTTTTCTCCCGCATTGGGTTTCCACATAAAATATTGGTCTATTGTGCATTGTGTGGATGTGTCTATTATTTTTTATTATGCACTAATGGATGTTAATGTTATATGATGCAATAACATATTAATGATGAACTAATGAACATTGTTGAAGAAGTTAAAGGAATATAAAATGTGGTTAAAATTGTATAAATTGCTCATTACTGATTCACCCCCGCTCTCAGTAATCCAACAACATCTGGATTCGGTTGTTCCACCTCTTTATCTAATTTATTTGACCCATACGAATCATGTTCTCGATTCCTCAGTTAAAACACCAACTTCTATATTTATTTCTCTGTTTGAACCTCTTCAGACTTGGAAGTTCCTTTGACTTCCTTGAATATCACATCTCGACTATGCATTGGTTTACTCATCGACAGGTCCCATAACTTATATCCTTTCATTCCATCCTTGTAGTCAATAAAACGACACTTGAATTCCTTATTTTCCATCTTGTTCCTCTTCTCCTTGGGAACATGCATAAATGCATCACAACCAAAGAATATGAGATGTGAAAGAGAAGGATTCTTACCAAACCATACCTCATGTGGAGTTGAGACAACTAGCATTGATGAAGGAGACCTATTTACCAAATATTTTGCAGTATCAACTGCCTATACCCAAAATTATTGTGCCAACCCAACACCATTGAGCATGCTCCTTGCCTTATCCATAAAATTTCTATTCATTCTTTCAACAACTAGATTTTGTTGTGGGGTATATGGTGTGGTATTTTGGTGTGCTATGCCACAATGATTGCATAAATGATCAAAACCATTTCCACTGAATTCACCTCCATTGTTAGTTCTCAACACCTTCATCTTATTATTTTTCTTGTTTTCAACAAAATATTTAAACTCTTTTAATTTCTCAAAAACCTTGGATTTCTTCCTCAGTTAATATAACCATGTCGTTCTCAAAAATCATCTATGAAGGAAATATAAAGCATAGATCCTCCTAGTGAACGAACCTATATAGGCCCAAACATGTCACTATGTATTAATTCAAGAATCCCCTTTTCCCATGTTTCTCTAGATGGGAATCTAACCCAATATTTTTTCCATATATGCAATGTTCACAAAAATCAACTTCCAAATTATTATAAGGAAATCCTTCGACCATACCTTTGTTGTGCACAACTCAAAGTCCTTTTTTCTCCAATATGTCCCATCCTTTGGGGCCATAACATGGTCAGGTTGTCTTGATGAAGAAAATTCGAGTTGATTTGTATCGACTTAGCTCAAGTTGAGTTGAGTCAACTTTAGGAACAACAATGTTGTTGCATCTAGTCGAGTCAACATTCCCTAACAACTTGTATAGGGTTCTAATCTGAACTCCTTTCATTAAGACCATCACTCCCCTGACCATTTTGTACATATCCTTATAAAATAAAGTGTGCACACCTGCATCACTTATTTTGCTGACAAATATCATATATCTTGTCAAACTTGGAATATGTAGCACACCCGAAAGGGTCCTACTCCTCCCATCTTGTAGAATAATTTTGACTCTTCCTCGTCCAACAATTTTGGTTGTTAAGTCGTCCCCCGAGAATACGTCTCCACCTTCATATCTCTCATATTCATAAAACCATTCTCTGTGAGGTGTCATATGGAAGGATGCACCTGAGTCGATCAACCAAACATCATGGTCCGACTGTGTACTAGTCGATGCCATATACACATTGCCTCCTTCATCCAAAGTATTCTTTCTCTCAATTGACTAATTCTCGTCGGATATTGGATTGATCTTGGTCACCTTTTACTTGTAGTCTCTCTTGTAGTGCCCATATTTACCGCATTTTCAACATCTTCTCATTGAATGAACCAAGGATTTAGTTCTAGCCTTCGACTTAAACTTTCTGCCAAAGAACTTTCCTTTATCTTTGTTGATCGGTCGACCTCTCACCATCAAGGAATATTTGGTCTATCCTTCCATGTTATTCCATCTCATTTATTCTAACAACAGAGATATGACCATGTCTTCAAGCATTAATGTGGTCTAATTACTCCCTATAGCCATGTCTAAGATATCCTAGGAGTCCGACAAAGAACACATTAGGATTATACATTTCTCCTCATTGATTTTAATATCCAAATACAATAACTGACTTATTACAGTATTGAATGAATTCAAGTTCTCTTTTACTAAGCTCCCATCAATCATCCTCAAATGATACATTTTTTTCAAAGGAATGACCTATTTACCATGGATTTTGACTAGTACAATTTTCTCAACTTGTCCCACATTTTATATGTAGAGTATTCACTTGAGACATTCAACAAAATTGAATCTGCAAGACAAATTTGAATCGTACTCCTTTCCCTTCTCTCAAGTATCTCCCATTCTTCCCTTGACATAGGTCCCATCAGAATGGTTCTTGGGCTCACAATTGCTCACTATTCTCGACATAGAAGGAGATCTTCCATCTTAAGCTTCCAAAGCTCAAAATTTTGGACATTGAATTTTTTGATACCTATCCTCAAATTTCTTGCCATTCTTTCAAACACAACTTTAAAGATTACTCACTTACAACTCTCATTGGAGCTAGGTTTATCTCAGATCCAGGATATGCTTAACCTTACTATGATACAACTTGTGCATAGAAAAAACAAGCTATAACACCACTTGTAGGGAAAAATAATCCTTCCATTAAACCAACGAGGAAAGAGAAGACATATATAAGTAGAAAATAAATGACAAACACACATAATATACAAAGATTTTATCCTAGAAACCCAAAACTGAGAAAACTAACATCCCTTGAGCATTTTTCTCTCTTGTTGTCTTATTCATTCATTAAATAAATAGTTATATGACTAACCTTTGTTTTCACCTAAGACACAACTTCCATCATACTCTCTTGATTTACACAAGAACAACCCTGTAGGCAATTCGACTTATATCTACATGAACATCAATCTATCACAATCACAAAGTGACTTATTTATAGGCTTTACAACATGCAAAACCCTAAATCATGGAACCCAAAAATGGTTACAGATCCATGCATATGATTGGCTGCAATATTGCGAATCTTTGGATTTTGTTACAATAAACTACCATTCAGCTACTAGTTGACTTCCTAGTTGACCTCCTGTTGGATGACCTTTCAACTTCTCGGTCGACTACTTCAACCTTCAACTTTTCAATCGATCACTTCAACCTCGACTTAACCATTGACTCAACTTGACTCGTCGGTAGATTCATCACCTGGTTGATCCACCTCGACTAGTTAGTTGGATGGATGTTCTTTCACTACAAAGAACATAACAACCCAACAATTTCAAGTCCCTCGATCAGTCAAGTCTCGGCATGCAACATAATATAAGACTAGACTTATCCAACTAGTGAGTTGGGAGACCACTCATAATCTCTTTTCTAGGAAACCCAATTCAATTGCAAGCGATAGTCTGAAGTATAGCTCAATTCTAACACTGATCAAGTGAAAGTAACTCGCTTGAAGATGAAAGTATAGATAGTGGGAATTGAACATTGTTCTATATTCATTGTAAACTAATTGTAGACATATAAAATGATTGTTAATTCCAACTATCAGATGCATGTTCATTCACTTTTGCTATGATGTTGATTTTTGGATAGCATGTCCCTATTGTGCTTCTCCCCCCCTATCTCTTTGTCTATGTGAAATGAACTAGTTTTGGACATGCAATTCTAAATCATTCTTAAAGTCCAAAGGCCTGAGGTAGCCAAAGAGGAGAATCAACTTAGTGATACACTAGGAGTTGACTGGAATGTGGCTTGGATTAGGATAGCCAACTTAATTATAATGTAGTAGAGTAGAATGTGGCTTGCATATGACACTTCACTTACATGTAGAGCCCTAAGTAGTTCTTTACCCCACTGGGTTCGGTTTCTAATAAGTGATTTGGTGTGTTTCTTTCATTGGTATGTGTGCTTGAGGGGGTAAAAAATAGGCATTCATCTCTTCAAACGTCAACAATGATCTTGTGCAATATGATATTTTTGTTGAAGTTGGTCACAAGATATAAATCCATAGTTGTTGCAACTTGCTACATGTTTTAATTTTTAAAGACTATGCACCATTTACGTTACTCTTGCCAACGTCCTATCCAAGTTTGGACAATTCTATGGTATTTTTTTATTCGTTTTATACATATTTGTATACAGGACCAACCATTAGGAAAAATCATATTCTTCAATCCATGATCTAAAGATAGGGGGCATTGTCCCTATATGTTTGTATTGGAAGCTAGTCCCACCGAGCTTGGAATTTCAAGTTCACTCTTCTTGTCAAATGAAAATTTGATGGCAATTAACTTTTTTGAGCACCCTTCAATTTATGTCTCAAATTTATAGAACGATATTTATTTTTGTTATATGCATATTCTCTAGAATGTAAAAATTCACAGTGTGTCCATAGTAGAAAACTGAAATCCATTGCCCATTAAAAATATGAAACCAATCCTTGGAAGCCCAACTATGTTTCCATGTTTAATACATTACCTTGTTCACTAGCTAAAATGCCACAAAATGCAAACTAACATTCATATACAAGAACCTGTAGATCGAAGGATGTCAATAAGTAATGGGACAAAAAACAATTTTCATTTCATACGTAAGGTCATGAAGATGAAAATAAAAAAACTAATCTAATGTTATGTGGAAACTTCTACCAATCTCAAATTGGTAGACCAACATTCCAAGGATTTGGTCTTTTGGTCTTTTTCAATTTGGCAAGTTGACATGGAAGTTCGGTCATCGAAGACCAAAAAAAAAAAACAATTTAATGTGATGTGACAACTTCTACCAATGTCAAATTGAGACCAAAGTTCCAAGGATTTGGGCTTTTTCTATTTGCAAGTTTACACACAAGGTGAAATCTTATATTTTACAATAGTACATGGAATTGCAAATTTGTATAATTAGGTGGGGCAAAGGTTTTTAGGCACATAGGTCATGGGTTTGGGGCTATTTGGATTGGACTAGTTTATAGGGTTCAAGATTTTATCAAAGATTAGTAGATTTTTTTCTTGGAATTGTAAAATTTCATTAAAAGAAACATGTAATTGTAAATTTTCATAATTGAAATGTTATAAGGGTTTTTAAGGTGTTATTAATTTGTGCAATGAAAATGTACCATTTTCATAAATTCATTTAAAAAAAACTTCAATGTTCTAAACCAATAGGTCAAATAGTTAACCCATTAGCCTATAATACTCCATTATAATATAAAATTATTCTAAATATACAATAAAATCTAAATACACACATTTAAAATTAATAACAATATGTTGAGAGCAAATCAGAATTATAATAGAGAATCCATATAGATCTAAACCACACTGTTGTAGATTTGATATCATACATAAATATTTGTAGATCTATCTAAATACATACATTAATATTGATAGCAATATGATGAGAGCAAGTCATAATTATAGTACAGAGTCTATATTTTCAAGTGACAGAATACAGGCTTATCAAAGATTTTGATGGATCACACAAACGGCTATATGTAGATTTGAATGTCAATTGAGTAATTTCATCCTGTGTGAAATTTTGTTCCTCTGTCAAATACGTTTTGAAATAGAAAAACCTTTATATAAAACGTCAAATTGCAGGCCGGAATTCCACCATTCCATGATAGGTTTGTTTTAATTGGTTTTATTCAAATTTTTCCTTGAGAAAGGGCCTTCAGTAAAAATCACAGTCTTCAATCCCTGATCCGAAGATAGAGGTACTGCGCTATCTGTTTGCATTGGAATCCAACCCCATCCGATTTGGCCATTAGAACAACGTACCAAGAAGTCAGCTGGTAATAAACCTAACACCAACGTGCCAACTAACTAATTGTAGGTGAACGGTTTTGGCCATCAGGATTGTCTGTTTATATATTATGACCGTTAAGCAATTTATATAGACGTTGTTTAAATATTTGATTTTTTTTAACTTTTTCATTGGAATTAGGTCAAACAGAATTTAGTCAAATCTTTATTTTTTGTTTTTTTTTATGTATAAATAAATTTAGCATTCTGAAAAAAATTTCAAAGTACTCAAATTATACAGACTTAATTAGTCAAATTTAGAGTTCCAACAATTTTTGATCAAATTTCAGTAAAAAATGATCCGAAAATATACTCCTAAAAACTCCAAAAAAAATGAAATTATAAGTGCATGACCATTTATAAACACCATAAAAATGAAGATGTTGAATCCATTTAAATCATTATGATTTCAATAATAATTGGTTTGTCGAATTCCAATGATTCGAGATTGAAAAAAATGAAGAAAAACATAAAACGTTTAAATTAAGTCATATCTGCTTTCATCCAAAGTGTAAGCATTGTGTTGTTAGTGCAATCCATAATCTCACTCCTTTTGACAATATGGCATTGGCTAATTCTGCTGCTATTTGTATTTGTATTACTGTTGAAGAAGGAACTGTCATTAATCTGTGGAATTCAGGTTTGCAGGTACTTCCTGCAAGATATGTGAAGAGCGAGGACAAACGCCCCAAGACTCCCCACCATATATTCAGCGACAGCATGCCCGTCGTCTCCCTACTGAACGTGAACGCACCTATAGGGGTGGGGCCAGGGAGAAATAGAGTTGAAAGTGGAGTAAAACGAGCCTGCGAGGAGTGGGGGACTTTTCGGGTGCTAGATCCGGAGTCCCAGAGGAACTCAACAACCGGATGAAGATGGAAGCAATGGGCTTCTTCTCACTTCCTGTACCGTTGATATATATATATATATATATAATCCATGTACTCGGATCTACTATACCTTAAAACCAGAAACCCTATTTCTATCCCACAAGAAAACTATCATGCATCAGGAAAACTTGCATGGGATGTTTTCTGATAATTATTATTTGTATAAATTTATAATAATGATGGTTAAGGTTCATTTGAGATTAAAATTGGTTTATCAAACTTTAAAAAAAAAAAAGATTACTTAGATTTCTTTAAAATGTTATTTAGATGTTTGAAAAATTAGATTTCTTTAAAATGTTATTTAGATGTTTGAAAAAGCATAAAAAAAAAAAAAAAGATTTCAAAATGATTAAAATTTTGATTATTTAAAAAGTTAAAAAATTTAGTACTGTAACATATTTTGAAATTGAAATATAATAATGATGGACTTGTTTTATTTTCTATTACATAATTTAAAATATAATATAGTTTTAAATGTAGGAAAATAACCAAATTTAATAAATCACAAAAGTGATATTTGTTAACCATATATTATTAATAATAATAATCTCTTTTTAATAACCCCCCTAATCCCCTTTGGATTTGAACCTGTGACCTCTTAAGAGGAAACATATGTTCTTAACCATGACACCCACTCAGGATGTATTAATAATGATACAACATACTACTTATAATTCTTATTTTAAATATAAGAATGATCTTTGTAACCTTCTTATTTTAAAATTTTAATTTATATGTTCAATTAAGATTCATGGTTCAATCTCCCTTTAAATCAAAATCAGAATAGTACTTTTTATGATGAATTTATGCAATTCAAAAGAATCTAGTGGCTCTTTAAATACTTGAGCGAGTGATGTCCCATATTCTCTCACTTAACCTCCCAAGAATGTTCTACATGTTAGTGCCTGGAAAACTATCTTGGGCATTTTTTTTTTATCTATTCTTTGTAATTTGGTTGATACCACTTTCTTAATGACTTCCATAGTGTTATAGTGTAACTTAGTTTCTTTGGAAAGCTAGAAAGCTTCCCAAGTTTAACTTGGATAAAATAAATTGTTCATATATAATTAATTGTAATAATTTTAGAGGGAAAATGTTAGGCAACAAACACCCAAATAGAATAAGAATAGAAAAGAGAACTCCACATCTTGAGAATTAGACAAAAGAATGAATGATAAACCTCTTTGAGGGGGAAACCTCGTATGCACAAGAAGAGATCCTTATAAAACTAGGTCTCCTTGGTATATATAGGAGAAAAAGGGTAAAATTATAATCAAAGAGTCTAGCCGACCAATAAAGACAACAATAATATAATAACACAAATGAAAAAA
>JASDQU010100915.1:74004-98239 GCA_032191745.1 Picea mariana | reverse complement strand
AATTCATTGAAAGAGAAATCTTTGCACTTCATTCTTTTTGCATGGTTTTGGAGTCAAGTCACCACTTCATCGGTTTCATCTTCATACACCCTACTGAGTAAAACAACTATTAAAATTAACCAACATTCTTAATAAAATTAATTAGACATCTTTTGTTTTGTAGCACACTAACAATAGTAGAAGGACATGGCCTTTGAATTAGGGGGAAGTGGTAAACTATCCAAGGCTATTAAATGAGACTCTATAATACTAGAGAGAGTAAAAATCTAGTATTATCAATTAACGTTAGTAGGGAAAGTGTCTCTCACACAAGAGTCAAACATGAGGTCAAGAAAAGTGATCGATTGAGATTTCCCCTCCTTCATTCACCTAGTGGGAGTATTGCAAGTTTGGGGATTTGAAGAGTGGCAAGTCCTCGGGGTGACATCACTTCTTCTTAGTTTTTGGGTCATGGATTTGTGTCCAACATTCCCATGCCCATTTTCTATCCTTGAATTTCGACTGTACCCCCCTGACCATTCATTGTGAATTGGTATACATAATAACCTCTCCTAGGATTCCACAAAGGTGACTATAAGGGGGATTCCTTGTGGTACCTGTGACATACGTTCAATATAATCTTCAACAAATCAGGAGGGTATTTTCCTACGGGCTCTTAATTGCACCTTGGGGAACTGTTGTGTGAGGATTATCGTAACTATTGCTCATATCTTCACTGATGACTTGATATCCCATCTTCGGAAGATCCTTTTACCTATTATTTGTTTAGTTGATTACCTTTAGAGTTATTAGGGGTGTGTTCTTTCAACATTCATAGTTGGCCTTAGGGATCATTATTTTTGTTATACTTTCATCGCGTTCGACCAAGGTCTTTAAATATCTAGTAGAATGAAAGGGTTGTATCCTGAAGAAAACGATATTCCACACAACCCTTCTAATGAAGGAACTATTAGCGAAGAGATTTCTTCTGAAATTGAGAGCATAGCTCCCTCGAGTGACCATCCTGAAGGGGTGGTCAAAATCATCGAGGAAGGCTCTATCCCTCCTGAAAATCCCTCTTTTACTATTCCTTATAACCCAATACTTGTTAAGCTTGCTTTAACGATCTTTGTTGATTATTTTTATTCTTACTGCTTACCACCCGATATGTATAGTAGGTGATCTTCTAGCATGGATGAAACAGCACCTAACTATATAGATGTAATAGTGATACCCCCACTTGATCACGAGATAACTGCTCTAGCACATATCATCACTACTAACACTGCTCCTTTGTAGGGAGCATCGTTGACCCATGTTACTATTGAGGGGTCCTAAATCCATTTAAATCAACAACAAGAACCAAACCCGCCACCGAGGCCCAATTAGACTCTGCAATGTTTGACAGTGTAATGGTTCTCCATATCTGTCGATCTGACCAAATAATCGATGGGATTTACGCAATGGTTGACAGGATATCTTCTTAAGAAAATTCCTCCTTCATTTTAAACATTCTCTTTTATATTTTATTTTATTAGGTGGGTCTGCTAAAAGATACGTGCTGGTATAAAACAACTGGGTAAAGGGGAAATATTAACTACTGAAGAAGGCTAAGCTTGGGATAACCCTCGTTCTCCAACATGCAAACAAATATTTTCATACCTGCGACAAGCCTAGTACTAATACATCAATTTGTTGGTATTTTAATTGTTGACTGAGATACAATTATCGAAAGAAAAACATAGATGCAATAAAATTATGGCAAGAAAAATAGTTTCCTTAGCTCTAATCATTAATCACACATTAACAAAACAATTTTCTTTCCATCATTAGAGACAAGAACTATAAAAATATTGAATCAACTAACTTATCAATAGATTCAAAAAATCTTACTCATTACAACATCCATTCATGAGATAAAGTCAGAAGTAATTCCTTCTTATGATCCAATCACACATGCCTTTGATGTAAAACAAAAATTTGTCTTTGGTCCTAAACATGACTTCTCAATTAAGGTAATTCTGAAATAGTTCTTTACAATTCCAAAAATGAGGGTCTTTTCCAAAACCATCGACCCTTTCTAAAAGGTCGGTGCTCTTATTAATAACAAATCATTAGCTAAAATAACTATCAAAAGTGAAAGCTAAGAAAAGCAAAACATTGCCACATGGCATTTCCAGCTCTCTATCTTCTAAGAGTCATCGAATGGTTTCACTGAAGTGGATGAATCTTCTCATACTCTGACCATTTGACAAAGAGTTCTTTTCATGTGTTGGCATACGGGAATCTGTGTTGGTCCATCGGGGCTGAAAGGATCTCCTTTACTTCTACTACCCGTGCTCGATACTTGAATATTTTGACCCTTAACTTCTGTAATATTGTTCGAGCATTGATCGGGTGCTCCATGAACTATTGTACTTGTCTTGGCACCATGTTCACCACCTTTTCTATTTCTACAGTCCACACCGAGTCTTGTTCTGCATGTTGTTTGACTATTTCATGCAAGTCGACAAAATATTCGGGTGAGCCAAATTCTAGGAGACCGATGTTTTTCATCTCTCGATTAATCTTGAACCAATTTCTTTCACAATTGACCCATTTCTCTTGAATCTCTCGCTGAGGTTCTTGGGCCATTTTCACCCAATATTCGACCGCTTTCCTTATCCGATCTATCTTGTTGTCCCTCATCACCCGAATGTCATGCTCTTCAATGTCTCAACCCTTTTGAACCACACTGATGTAATCAATTCTTTCCACTACTTGGTGGGCCTTCTTGTACCATCTTTCCACATCTTTGCAGGTCACTAGCACCATAAGAGTGCTTTATTGGAACTCAGTTATCCCTGCAGTAAAAAGGTGTCGTTCATTTGTGAATCTGCTATAGGCATCTTGGAATTCACTTCTCAAAAATACCATGGCCTATGTGGAGTCTTGATAATATTTATCCAAATGGTGCAGATGCTCCAACTCCCTTAGCACAACAACTATCTCCTCTTCATCTTTCCTTTCTCTATGCAGGGTGGCATCTGTGATCGCCATCCCTACACCAATAGGCTCAAATGTCTTGGCATTCTCTTTGTTGATCAATTTATCCCTTGTGGTGATGAGGATCGAACTCTCAAAAGTAAGCCTCCTTTTCTTGGTGGTTCTCTTCATGATGGATTTCCTCTTTCGATCATAGGCGATTTCTTGTATATTGGCAACCTCATCCACAGGTTCGGGGATTTGTTGTTATCCCCAAGTAAGAGTGTTTCCCAGGCTCCCGACGATGTATATCTATTCAAGATCGGGTTCATGAACCTCTCTTGTATGTCCCGATGGCTCGGCCTCTAGTTGTTTCTCATCGTGTGGTAAATTATTGGCCAAAAACGAGGAATCAAGGGCAGGTTCGATACTAACTTGGTAATCGACTATTGAGATGTCGTTTTCCTGTTGTGGAATTTATTCTCCTTGTTCGCCCGATCCTAACGCATCTCTTGAGTTGTCCATTGGGGTTCCCAGTATGTCGAGTGGATCAATGTCCAAGGCACTTTATACCTCATGCTCGTTTTGCGGACGACTCTAACTTGGAGAATCAGGACCCGTGGTGGATTCTTTCTCAGGTTCTTTCTCATTTGTAATTTGCACCAGAGTGAACAAGGACACCTCTGAACTCTCCTAATCATTGTATATGGTAATTAAATCAAACAAGATATTTTTCATACTTGTCCTTCCTGATGTCCTCACCATCTCAGATCGAGCTGAAGCTTCCCCTGGTGATCCAATCTATGGTGATGGAGCTTCAGGGTTTTCTGACTTGGTGGTTTCTTCAATCTGTATCATCTCTGTGTCACTTGGTTCTCCTCGGATTTCTACTGGGTCATCGACCGAGATCCTCATCATTTCTATCAGTTCGAGGTCATTTTGCAACTGATCGATGATCCTCTGCATCCCTTGTATTAAGAGTAATCCCCTTATTTGTGCCTCTGTTGTCTCTACCACTCTAATTTTTTCCCTATCCCTGAGGGCCTCTTAAGCTGGCTACTCTATCGTTTCCACTTATTCATCCACACTCATGGCATTGAATTTGGTCATGTTTGGGTTGGCCATTCTCTACACCACCTCGTCCTAGTCCTGGGCACTCTCTATGAAAATTTCATCCTCAAACTTATCATGAGCATACGACCAGCAGGATGATACTTGTGAATCATGTTGGAGGACCAGGAATTTAGGGTCGTGCTTGTGGAATCGACCTGTCGGGAACCTAAATTCAAGTTGGCTCAACCCATCCATTTTGGCTTGAGAAGTATCTTTCACCAGATAAAACCCTATATGAAAACCGTAGGGTATGAAAGGTTGTTTATTGTCTTTGACCAATGTGGTGATATAGCCCTATAGGATGGCCCGATAACATATTTCTCCCACAACGATCCGGTTTGGGACATGAGTGGGTAGGACATGTGGTGCTCCAGTGGCCTCGAACACTCTGATGTAGGTTGAGTTTTCATATAAATACCAATGGCCTACCTTTGCTATCATTTTTTTGGCTGCCACAGATAGTCTTGGGCATTCCTTCATAAAAATAATAAAATAAATGCGAGCGATGAATTCATCAAAGATTAGTGCATAAGACTTTTTGTACCTGTTCTCCCATAGTATGTTGAATTATATGTGGATCGAGAGCTCCGAAACATGCCATATTAGATTCATTCCGGTGAAGATGTTCCTTGTGCACATGACATCGAGAAGGTACGAGGACATGTAGAAAGTGGGTGCCTTCCCTTCCTTAGTCATTTGAGCCTTCTCTACAGAGATGCTCAATTGTTTGGAGATTATCACTCCCTAGTTGAAGCTTCTCCTCATGATCACCACTGTGTATGCCAAATGAATCCATGCTTCTGAAAACTAGGAGCAATCCTTTTCTCCATATAGCCAGTAGATGAGAGCCATCAAATAGATGTATGTCTCCCTAAGGTTGATTGTTCCATACCATCCATTGCTCTGGTTAGTGAACTTATTTTCCTCCTTCCACCATGAATCCATCAACTAGATGGTGTCATGGAATTCATAGAACTTCACCACGAATTCCATGTTGAGTCGCTCCTCTGGGTCCCTAATATTGTATTATTTATGGACTTCTATCGAGAGGAAAACTACGATGCATACACCATTCGCATGGTTGATCAATTAATTCCTCCCATCTGTATGGTTGAAAAGCCATTTCAAAACCTCTATGCAGGGGAAAATGGGGGTTTTTCTTGCTACCATTTGTAAATACGACCGTCAGTTGTTGGGGAACACCTGGTCATCGAGCACCCTTACATTCGGGTCATTGTGTGGGATATACTCTGGTTATTCTTCTCGAGTAATCCTGTTGAAGAGATCCCCCCAAAGTGGGAGAACTACCTTGGATCCGGTGCTTGCCTCCGTATCACCAAAGGCTAGAGGTTGGACAAAATATTTCTTTGTTTCTGTTTTGATGATAGGTTCCACCCTAGGGGCGTACTCCAAATGCCTCACGGTCCCCGGAGAAGAAACTTCACCTATAACAACTTCTTTCAAATTTGGTGCTCTCGGCGAGAATATGGTGGTTGGATTTCTCAGAGGCATATTACCTACATCTATAACATATCTTAGAGATTATGTAATAAAATCGGATGCACATTTATAAATTATAACCAACGAATTGACAAACTTGGATACATACCTTTGAAGCTTGTTAAACCTAGTTTTTGATAATCAAAAGGGTTAGTACATTCTCGATTCACTCACTTTTATGCTTCTCACTCTCTGGAATTAAACTTACGCTCAGGATGAATTTGTTCAAAATGGTTCTGGAGATTTAAACAAGAATGACCTTATCATGTCACATCAACCATTCAATTC
The DNA here is from genome assembly GCA_032191745.1 of Picea mariana. Lineage (NCBI taxonomy): Eukaryota > Viridiplantae > Streptophyta > Pinopsida > Pinales > Pinaceae > Picea > Picea mariana. Next base: position 92,395 of record JASDQU010100915.1, on the reverse strand, counting down.
GGGTTATGAGTGAAATTTCAACAAATCTGTCGCCATATCTCAGATATTTTTAAACTTAAATTCATCATGGGTTGATGGCAAAGCCACGGGTGGTAATGTTGTCTATCGGTGATTTCAAAATGTTGTTTTCTAATCGATGCACGGGGTAGAAACTAATGTAGGATCATGCATTAACTAGTTCATTAAATGTCCAAAATCCAATCGTATCTTATGCCGCAAACATCCCATCGTTTCTCTCTTTCAGTTGGTGGATTGGGGGTTGGGATTATGCTGTGAATATTTTCGTTGATATCCTCCTGAAAATCTCTGACACTGATCGATATTTCCGTATAGAGATGACGTGGCAAAGTTGACTAGGAGGCATGACTACGACCTAGGGAACTAAAATGACTCGAGATAAAACTAGACCGTATCAATCTCTTACATGGTAAAGACATGTGGCATTCAAGATCAGTGACTTCATTAACTCATGTCAGTCGGAGTTGAGAATTTCTTTAATCCATACATTTCTAAAACCCAAACCTAACTTTTCGACACCCGAATGTGTCAAGGATCGACGATTGGCGATAAACCTACCCAAGTACTCTCGGATTGGCTCCCTCGAAAAAATCCTGATGCCAAAAATGCATCAGGTATCGACAATTGGAGATAAATTTATTGCGATCAAAATGATTGTCATGATATTTCTGGATTTCCTCGATCTCGATAAAGTGCATCGGGCATCGACTATTGACAATTTCTCGAACCTTTATGAAAATAAATTATGCAAACCAAAACCGCCTTCTGCCTTCTGCCGATGAGAATCAGTACTCGACGACTGTTGTCTCTGTGTGGTGCCCTTACTTAATTGAATTATTTCTGATGCCAAATATGAGCGCGTTAGGTGCAGTGTTTAGTTTTCGATTCTTAATTTGGGTGTTAATGTCTTTTGGATATGAGGTTTCACAAGTTCAAACAAAACTGACTAGGTGATAAGAGACATGGAAAAAAACAAAGATAAACCATTTCCCAAAATGAAATCGAGTCAGACAGTGAAGAAAACAAGTGGTACCCAAAAAGTGAAATTTTTTGATAAGGCTTTTAGGGTGTGTTGAGTGTTCAACAAATGGTGACTTACTGGGTGAAAGAAAAATCTTTGTTCCTTCCCCGGGTTTCGCTGATGCAGAAGCTAGTTAAGAACTTAACTGGTTTTTTATCAGAGCCTCTTCTAGCCTTGCGTTTGAAATTCCCTGGTTGGTGAATTCGGTCTTGCCTGTGGGGTTTCAACCTTTATTCCTCCTTCGTTTCCTTTAACCATGACCCATGCCCTCTTTTGACAAGAGTCGAGTAAATCATTCACTGGCACCAGGCCTTTTAGATATCATCATTCATTTTCTACGGTGTTTCTCCACTACAAGTGAGCATCCATAGCCCCGACAGAGTCACCCCGACATCATAGACCTTTCTCCACTGCCAGCGAGCGTCCATAGCCCCGACGAAGTTATCTTCACACCCTCTCCTACTTTGCACTCATTTGATATAATTGATTTTATTTTGCCAGAATTCCTTGAGTGAGTGGGAGAGGAGGATGTTTGTTATTTGCAAAATGAGATGGTTAAGGTAAATTTTTGCTAGCTCTATCTTGAGGTACATGTGGTCCTTTCCATCTTACCATATTTCCCTTTAGGTTTTACTAGACCACCAGGAGGATAGTTCATCACTTTTCCAAGGTTGTTTATTTTCACATGTTAGATACAAAACCCCTTCAAAACAACTGCAATTCTCCCAACACTTCTTGTGTTTTATGTAAGAATGAGTCAGTAATAGAGTTCATTATAACACATGAAATAAGGTCAACCAATGCCTTGCAAAACACAAACTTTAAAGCGCAAAAATTACTATAACAAGAAAACAAAAATGAAGGAATCCACAATCAGCCTACCTAAAAACAAAATATCATGAAAACACACATTTTCTTTTTTAACAGAAATATTGTTTTATGGATTGGCCATTCACCAGGAGGGCGTCAGGTTCCCCCCTCAAATTTTTCAACCGATATTTTCCTACCCCAAGTTTCTTGGCTACCTAAAAAGGTTCGAGAAATAGATTCTGAAACTTCGAATATTTTCCCTTTAGCTCATTCGCTCTGTCCCATTTCAGGACTAAGTCTCATACTTCAAAATTATTCTCTTTGGCCTTATTCTTGTTAAACCACCTTTTAACTATCTGTTGATGAGCAATGAACTTTTATTTTTCTTTCTCCCTTTATTTTTCCATCATGAGGAGGGTATCAATTCTTTGTTGAATAATCGATGAGGTTTGTCCTCTAGAGTCTTGAGCAAGCTGAAGAGATGGAAGGTATAGTATGTTCGAGAGAATGGATTCTTGTCTGTATACCAGAATGTATGGCTTCTTTGTGTGTTACTCTCTCAGCCCATAAGGCATTATGAAGTGAAATATGCCAATTCCTCTGGTTTTCTACAATTGTTTTCTTTAATATCCTCACTAGGTTCTTATTGGTTTCTTTTGCCACTCCATTCCCCTATGGATAGTAGTTTATAGAGTATCTGATTATGATTCCTTTGTCTAGAGAAAAAATTGTTAATAGGGTGGAAGAAAAGTAAGAGACATTATCGAAAATAAGGATGGAAGGCATATCAAACCTTGTGATCAACTGTTTCTCTATAAATTGGATCACCACCTTTTCGTTTACATGAGTCAGAGGGATGACCTCTGTCCATTTCGTGAAATAATCTATGGCAGTCAGTATGTATATATGTTGTTTTGAATAACTCGGTGTAATTTCTCCTATGATATCTAACCCCCATTGCTCGAATGGCCTAGACAAGGCCACAATTTGGAATGGGAAAAATTCTCTCTTTTCCCTCCTCATGCTTATCTGACAAGTTTTACAGTTCCTAACGTATGTGTGAGCATCCCTGAAAAAAGTAGGCCAATAATAGTCGACTCTCAATACTTTATGAGTGGTGGTATTCCCTGTGAAGTGTCCACCTGCAAGACCATCATGGAGCTCCTTCAGAACCTTTTCTGTGTCTTCTCGTTCGAGACATATTAAAAGTACCCCATCATAATTAATACAGAAGAGGACCAAATTTATGAGATGATATTGTGTCGATTTTAGTCTGAGAGCTCTCCTTTCCTTAGGGTTTAGGTTTTCTGGGAAAGTCCCATGATGCAAGAGATAAGATAATTTCCCATACCAAGACTCCTTCCCTGGGGATACGTATGAAGAATCACTATACCATAATGCCAATTCATTCTCCCACCCAGAGTCTTCATTTACTTAGTCCCAGGCTTCAGCTACCAGTTTACATAATCCTTGTCCCTTAACCAGTTTGGCAAGTTTTATATCAAGATCAAATTCTTAGACCACTGCCATGCAGTTCCCTCTTCTTTCCCCCATCTACTGCCGAGTGAAAAGGGATCGGATTGCGGGATGAGGCACAATGACTTTGGTGTGGTTCTTTAGGATGTAAGATATGAAGTGTTTCAATGACTTGTACATTGCATAATCCTACTTGTCTATAGCAGGGTAATTTAGTTAGACCCCTTGAAGATTAGTGCTCATAAATGATATCGGGGCCTCATTGTTGTCATCATACTTCTGAGTCAATACTACAACTAATGATTGGTCAGAGGAAAAAGTGTAGAGGAAAAAATCTTTGCTAAAGTTGGGACTTCGCAACACTAGATCTTGAGATATTGCAGTCTCAATATTCTTGAAAATACTTTTTCGTTCATCATCCCACTTAAATTCAACATCTTTACGGATCATTTTTTGTAAGGGTTTGATATTTTTAGAGAAATCGGGGGTGAACTTCCTCACAAAATTGATTTTCCCAAAGAAAGATTGCATAGCCTTTTTGTTGTGGGGTAATGGAAGCTGAGCTATTGCTCTGATTCATTTTGGGTCTATACGAATTCCTTCTTGAGATATAATATGACCTAATAGTTTCCCTTCCTCGACACCAAAGATAGTTTTCTTAGGATTTAAAGATATACCGTATTTCTTACACCTTTCGAAAATATGGGTTAAGTGTTGGATATGATCTTCTCTATTCTTTGAATACACAATCACGTCATCTAAATAAACTACTACACATTTGTTGATTAGTCCTCAAAACACTACATCCATGGCCCTTTGGAAGGTTTCCCCTGCATTTATTAACCCAAAGGGCATGCGTTTATAAGCAAAGGTTCCCCACTTGGTTCGGAAGGTAGTTTTCAATCGGTCTTCCTCTGAAACTAGAACTTGGTTGTAACCTGAAAAACTATCTAGCAGGGAAAAGACTTCAGATCTAGACATGGTATGCAAGAGTTGCTCCATTGGTGGGACTGGGTAGTTGTCCTTTTTTGATGCTCTGTTGAGGTTTCTGAAATCCACACACAGATGGATCTCCCCATATTTTTTCCTGACAGGAACCAAATTTTCTAACCAAGCCGAGTGTCTAACCTGAAATATAATTTTAACATATAGTAATTTCTTCAACTCCTGACACATGAGAGGCTCCAGGGATGGGTGGTACTTCCAGAGCTTTTGTTGAAAGGGTTTTACTCTGGGTTTTAACAAGATTGTGTGTTGGATAATGTGAGTATCATAATTTTTCAAATCTCGGTAGGACCATGCAAAAACATCTTGATATTCTCTGAACATCTTGAGATAGGCTTTCCTCTCTTCTTTAGATATTTTCTTGACAATATTTATATTATTAGGGTTCTCCAGGGTTCCTATATTTATGGTCTCGTGCCTGGGACATGAACTCCCTGTCTTTGTGTTTGTTGATCCCTTAAATCTTTCCCTTAAGTCAAAAAGGTTTTCTAAATTGGCTACCCCTTTCGATATCACGTGAAACCTCAGTTTGTCAGTCGATTGATATGTTTTAGCTCTTTGTACATGGGGATCGGTTTCTACTAGTTGCTCCTGGAATATTTCATCATCAATAGCCATATATTTAAAATTTTCCTTTTTGGTTAAGAAGTTTATGATCTGTTCATCTCCTTCAAAGACCTTCCAATTAGAATTATTTTTGGGCACTGACGATTTGTAGAGTAGCTCCATAGTGAACCGGAAGGCTTCATAGTCTTCTAAACGGGATAGATTTGAGGCAACGGTGGCCAGGGAATCATCAAGAGTGTTCTTTGTTATGGGGATCGTTGTAATGTTGAAGGCTTCAAAATGTTCTATTAGTCTATGCACTTCCTATTGATAATTCCTCAGGTGGGAAGAGTTGCAGTGCGTAGTGTTCCTTACTTGTCTAATGATGATTTCAAAGTCTCTAAAAACCTTTAGTTCTTTAACGTTTAAGTCTATGGCTTTCTTTATCCCTTGTACTAGAGCTTCATGCTCGATGATGTTGTTTATGCATTCAAATTTTAGTCTGCAGGACAAGAAATTTCATTTACTTTTGGGATCAATGAGGATACACCCCGCTCCTGATCCCTCTTGCGACTTAGACCCATCAAAGTACAAGGCCCAAAATTGTGAGCGAAAACCATCAGTTTCTTTTTTCCTACCACTTTGCTCTGTTCCTCCTATCTGCTCTGTGGTTTTTAATAGAGGTTCTTGACATAAGAGGATTTCTTCTGCCGTCGTCGGCAAATTTTCTTGAAAAGTCATTTCGGTGTTTTGAGTAAGAGGGACATCAGATGAGAGAGGTGAGAAATTAACGAAATCATAGTTGCGGGAATAATTTCCTAACACAGGGAAATCTACCGAAGAGGGTTCGTTGAGGGCTTCTAGGTCAGTGATAGTATGTTTTATATACCTTTCCCTATCGATCCTAATAATTTTTCTATGTCCCTTTAATGGAAACCAAAGGTGATCCCATTTTGTGCTAAAGTATCCATTCAACTTCTCAGACCAGTCTCAACTAAGTAACAGTCCATAAGCTTCTGGTATATCTACTACAATGATGTCAATTACTTGAACAAATTTTGGGTGTGTTTCCATTATGATCATGACATCCTTGAGTTCTCCCATAAATTTCACCTGGGTTATGTCTAGTTGTATCACATGTTTATCACTTTTGAGAGGGATTTCGTTTAATTTCTTATAGATAGATAATGGCATAACATTAGAGGATGCCCCTGATTCAACCAAACAATTATGGAGGTTTTTGTTGAAGACTTCAAATGTTAAGAGGATTGATGGGACAAAAGGATTTCCCTTTTTATCTTCAGAGCAAGCATTTATAGTTGGCTTATTTCTTATATCTGTGAGAGATGGATTTTCTCCTTGGTCAGTGCTTGTTATAGAAGTTTCTACTAACTTCAAATATTGTAATAGAAAGTCCTTTTGTTGGGGGATTCTACACATGTCCATGACCGATATATTTGCCTTCAAGTTTTCAAATCTTCTACTATGTTGTACTATAGCTTGGGTGATTCTCGTGTATGGATGTTTATAGGATTTCTTTGGGAGACGATAGATTCTTTCGGGTGATCGGATGTTTGTTTTCCTCTCAAAGTGTGGGCAACGATAAGGTCGTTTGAGACCAATTGACCCCTACTTCGCACTTGCACAGCTAAGACCTCTACAGGTGGTTCTTGAACCTCAAATATATCATCAGAAGGAATCGGTAGGTCAGGGTCCCATAACAACATGGTTGTTTCTTCCGATAGGTCAACTTTTTCTTGACAAAAAATATTCATAGGTGAGCCGCTTGATTGTCTGTTAAGAGAAACTTCATCTAGGAACCAGTTGGCCATCAAATTCATGGCATGCACCCATTGTGGACAGTCTCTTGCAAAATGTTTCTCTTGGTGATAGGTACAGAAAGAGTCAGATGCTACATTTCCCAGATTGATGTTTAAGTTGGTTGGGGGAGGTTCAATTGCTTTGAAGGGTGGATTTCTTGTAAAGAAGGGTTTATAACGCCTTTGACCTTGGTTTCCTTCCCCTGCACTTCTTTTCATGTCTATGATTTTGTTTGAAAACTTCTTTATCATTCATTGTAGGTCTTCTATGTCTCCACTTCCTTTTTCGGGACCTTGTTCTGTTTGGTTCCCTAGGGGTCTGGTCAACAAGAGTCCTTTCCTAGGTGGAGGTTGAGATTCCTTATTAACTAATGAGACCTGGCCTTCTTTACATCCCTTCATTTGGAATTCTATTATTTTGGATTCCTCAAAATTCTCAGCTAGGGTTGTTTTGGCATCCCTTTTTGCAAACATGGAAATGGAAGCATGGAGAGCATTAGCATATACTTTGATTTGCAACTCATGAGTGGGTTTGCTTTGGGTTGAAATTTTTTTAGGATAGTAGTGAATCATTGATTGAAGTATTTAACCTTCTCCTTTGAACTCATGGAGGCGGCGAACAACTCAACCATCAAATCTCCTATAGTGGTTTCTTCTACAAATTTGTCTAAAAAAGCCTTTTGAAACTTCGTCCAACTAGTTATGGACCCTACAGGTAAGTTAAAATACCACATGGAGGCAGAATTCTCAAAAGTATAGGGGAAAATTCTTCATACTGCGTCTTCATGTTGGACATTCATCAGTCTAATGGCTAGTATGAATTTTTGGATATGGTCTTTAGGCAATCCTGAGGTTTCAGGGTCAAATTTAGGGAGTAACTTTTCTGGATGTCGAGGAAGGTTATGTACTCATCTGAGGATTTCTAAGGCATCTATGGCCAACCAAAGTTGATTATTCTGAGGTGGGTTTCCCCTTTCTTAATTATGATCATTGTTATCCTCCATGTCATCTGACTTTGAGGTTGAGAGTTCTGAGTTAAACCCTTCCTCATCAGATTCAAAATCGTCGGGCTCAGAGAAGTTACTGGCTGGTGTTTCGGGGATTATATTTAGGGGATGTTCGATCTTGGTGAGGGAAAAATATATCAGGTCTTCTATTTTTTGAACAAAAACCTAGTCGGGGGTGTCAACCACCGGTTTGTTTACTTGTTTTCTACGAGGAAGTAAGAGAGATAAGGATAGTGCTCTAATTTGTCAGGCGTAATCTCTTGTGATTCTTTTGAACTAGTTCAACTCCTCATGGGGAATATCGTAAGGTATTTCAGGGAATAAATGTTCTTCCTCTTGTTGGGGTGAGTTACTCGTTTTAGGAGTACTTAGTGTATGTGGGCTATCTTGAGAATGACTAGCCATATTGTCAGCCATTCATACATCATGCCCTCCTTCTAGCACCAATTTTGTTGAGGGGTCCTAAATCCCTTTAACTCAACAATAGGAACCAAACCTGCCACCGAGGCCCAATTATACTCTACAATGTTTGATAATGGAATGGTTCTCCAGATATGTCAATCCAAAGAAATAATCGATGGGATTTATGTAGTGATTCATATGATATCTTCTTATAAAAATTTCTCCTTCAGTTTAAACGTTCTCTTTTGTATTTTCTTTTATTAGGTGGGTTTGCTAAAAGATATGTGCTGGTATAAACTAGCTGGGTAAAGGGGAAATCTTAACTACTGAAGAAGGTTGATATTGGGATAACTCTTGTGATCCAGCATGCAGACAAAGATTTTCATACCTGTGACAAGCCTAGTACTAATACATCAACTTGTTGGTATTTTAACTATTGACTCAGATACAATTATCAAAAGAAAAACATACATGCAATAAAAGAATGGAAAGAAAAATAGTTTCCTTAGCTCTTACTATTAATCACACATTAACACGACAATTTTATTTCCGTCATTAGAGACAAGAACTATAAAAATATTGAATCAGCTAACTTATCAATAGATTCAGAAACTCTTACTCATTACAACATCCATTCATGAGATAAAGTCAKAAGTAATTCCTCTTTATGATCCAATCACACACGCCTTTGATGTAAAACATAAATTTGTCTCCAGTCCTAAACATGACTTCTCAATTAAGGTAGTTCTGAAATAGTTCTTTACAATTCCAAAAATGAGGTTCTTTGCCAAAACCATCGACCCTTTCTAAAAGGTCGATCCTCTTATTAATAACAAATCATTAAATAAAAATAACTATCAAAAGTTCAAGGTAAGAAAAACAAAACATCGCCACATGGTGTTTCCATATCTTTGTCTTCTAAGAGTCATCGAATGGTTTCATTGAAGTGGATGACTCTTCTCATACTCTGACCATTTGACAAAGAGTTCCTCACATGTGTTGGCATATGAGAATCTGTGTTGGTCCATTAAGGCCGAAGGATCTCCTTTACTTCTATTGCTCGTGCCCGATACCTAACTATTTTGACCCTTAATTGTTGTAATACTGTTCGAGACTTGATTGGGTGCTCCATGCACTGTTGTACTTGTCCTGGCACCATGTTCTCCACCTTTTATATTTCTACATTCCACGCCAAGTCTTGTTTTGCATGTTGTTTGACAATTTCATGCAAGTCGACAAAATCTTCGGGTGAGACGAATTCTGGGAGACCAATGTTTTTTATCTCCTGATTAATCTTGACCCACCTTCTTTAGCAATCGGCCCATTTCTCTTGAATCTTCCGCTGAGGTTCTTAGGACATTTTCACCTAGTATTCGACCACATTCCTTATCCTATCTATGTTGTTGTCCCTCAGCACCTGAATTCAAGTTGTCTCAATGCTTCCAGTTTGGCTTGAGAATTATCTTTCACCAGATAAAACCCTATATGAAAATAGTGGGGAATGAAAGCATGTTTCTTATCTTTGACCAATGTGGCGTTATAGCCTTGTAGGATGGTTTGATAACAAATTTCTCCCACAACAAGCCGGTCTAGAACATAAGCAGGTAGGAGATGTGGTGCTCCGGTGGCCCCAAACACTTTGATGTAGGTTGAGTGTTTGTCTAAATACCAATGGCCTACCTTTGCTATCATTTTCTTGGTTGTGACAGATAGTCTTGGGAATTCCTTCTTAAAAATAATAAAATAAATGCAAGCGATGAATTCATCGCAGATGAGTGCATAAGAATTTGTGTACCTATTCTCCCAAAATATGTTGAAGTAGACGTGGACGAGGATCTCTGCAACATGCTGGTGAAGACGTTCCTTGTGCACATGACATCGAGTAGGTACGAGGCCATGTACAAAGTGGGTGCCTCTCCTTCCTTCGGCATTTGAGCTTGATGTACACAGATGCTCAATTTTTTTTAGATTATTGATCCTCAGTTGAAGCTACTCCTGACGATCACCACCATGTATGCCAAATGCATCCATTCTTCTGAAAACTTGGATCAATCCTTTTCTCCATATAGTTGGAAGATGAGAGCCATCAAATAGATGTATGGTTCCCTCAGGTTGATTGTTCTGTACCAATCATTGCTTTGGTTAGTGAACTTATTGTCCTCCTTCCATCATGAAGCCATCAACCAACTGGTGTCATGGAATTCATATAAATTCACCACGAAGTCTGTGTTGAGCCACTCCTCTAGGTCCCTAAGCTTGTAGTATTTATGGAGTTCTGTCGGGAGGAAAACTTCGATGCATTTTCCATTCTCATCGTTTATCAAGCACTTATTCCTATTCGTATGGTCAATGATCCATTTCAGAACCTCTATTCAGAGGAAAATTGGGGTTTTGCTTGCCACCATGTGTAAATATGACTATCAGATGTTGGGGAACACCTCGTCATCAAGCGCTCTTATGTTCAGGTCGCTGTGTGCGATATACTCTGGGTATTCTTCTTGGATAATTTTGTTGAAGAGATCCCCCCACTATGGGAGTGCTTCCTTGGATCTAGTGCTTTCCTCTACATCACCAAAGGTTGGAGGCTGGAAAAAAACTTTATTTGTTTCTATTTTGGCAACAGGTTCTGCCCTAGGGGTGTACTCCAACTGCCTCGTGGTCCCCGGAGAAGAACCTTCGCCTATCTCGACTGCTTTGAGATTTGGTGCTCTTGGTGAGCGTCTGGTGGTTGGATTTATCAGTGACATCTTACTTGCATATATGACATATCTTAGAGATTGTTCAATAAAATCGAGTGCACATATATAAATTATAACCAATGAATTGACATAATTGGATACATACCTCTGAAGCTTGTTAAACCTGGTTTTTGATAATCAAAAGGGTTAGTACAGTATCGAGTTGCTCACTTTTCTCCTTCAAATGCTCTGGAATTCAAATTATGTGCAAGATGAATTTGTTCAAAATGATTCTAGAGATTTAAACAGGGATGACCTTACCGTGTCGCATCAACCATTCAATTCAAGTTATGAGTGAAATTTCAACAAATTTGTTGCCAGATCTTCAGATATGTTTAAACTTAAATTCATATTGGGTTGATGATAGAGGCACGGGTGGTAATGTGGTCTATTAGTGATTTAAAAATGTTGTTTTCTAATCAAATCACAAGGTAGAAACTAACGCGGGATTGAGCATTAATTAGTTCATTAAATGTCCAAAATCCAATCGTATCTTATGCCGCAAACATTCCATCATTCCTCTCTTTTAGTTGGTGGATTGGGGGTCGATATTGTGTTGTGAAAATTTTCGTTGATATCCTCCTACAAAATCCCCGAAACTGATTGATCTTGCCATACAAAGATGACGTGGAAAAGTTGACTAGGAGGCGTGACTAGGACCTAGGGAACTAAAATGAATTGGGATAAAACTAGACCATATAACCCTCTTACATGGTAAAGAGACGTGGCATTCAAGACCAGTGACTTCATTCTCTCATTTTAGTCAGAGTCGGGACTTTCTTTAAGCCATATGTTTCTAAAACCCAAACCTAACTTGTCGATTCTCGAAAGTGCCAAGGATTGACGATCAACAATAAACCTACCCAAGTTCTCTTAGATCGGCTCCCTCGAAAAAGTATCGATGTCGAAAATGCATCAGGGATCGATGATCGAAGATAACTTTATCGCAGTCGAAATGATTTTCGTGATCTTTTTGGATTTTCTTGATCCTGATAAACCGCATCGGGCATCGACTATTGACAATTTCTCGAACCTTTATGTGAATAACTTATGCAAACCAAAACCTCCTTCTGTCGATGCCGATGAGAATTGGTGCTCCAAAATTTTTGTCTTTGTGTGGTTCCCTTACTTACTTGAATTCTTTCCGACATCGAACTTGAGCGTGTTAGGTGTAGTGTTTTGCTGTCAATTCTTAATTCGGGTGTTAAGGTGTTTTAGATATGAGGTTTCACAAGTTCAAACAAAATTGAATAGGTGATAAGAGACATGAAAACAAACAAAGATAAACTATTTCCCAAAATGACATCGAGTCAGAAAGTGAAGAAAATAAGTGGTACCCAAAAAGTGACAAAATTTGATAAGGATTTTATGGTGTGTTAAGTGCTCAATAGTTACCCTGTCACAACAGCTTGTGAACATAACTTTTGTTCCCACCTCTCTAGCTACACATATGTATACACCAAGCACTATACTTGGGCGTTCTATAGATTTTCCCTCTAGTTAGGTGGCCAACAGTGTTGTTGCCTCGACCCCTGTGACAAGTAGTTTGTTCCCTCCCCTTCCAATCAACTGGGTAACCTAATGAAAATAAAACAAATTGTTCATCCTACACAAATTGTTCAGATGGGAAGTTAATCTATATCTCCCATTGGGGGGGAATTCCAACTAGGGGAAACCATTAGCTACAGAGCCCTCTTCAACATGGGGGAAAAAACTAGCTGGGGGGAAACCCTCAACTACGAGGCCATCACCAACATGGGGGAAACAACCAACTTGGGGGAACCAACCAGTTTGGGGACAATCCCTTACTGGAATCCAGCCTCAATCTTGTGGGAAGACCATGCTGGCATGCCCTACAAGGATTTATAATGGACTATCGTATCCGAAATTTGTAAACACTCCATGGGGTCAACCTAATCGGACAGGTATCCCTCTGCAAGGAAATTTTCTAGCTCAAATAATGAACCCCATGTTTCCTACTCCCCAACCCTCTAAAACTCAGTATATGGGAGGACCACTAGGTTTTAAAATGCCATCTCAACCTGTATATGGTCCTACTAGTACCTTGATGTTGCATCAATACTACCCGTATTCACAACTAAACCAACAAATTCCCTTTTTGGATACATTAGATCTTTCTAATTTGTCATGTTTGACTAACAATCTCATTCAACATTCCTCATTCTAGACACCAATCCTTGCCAAACTACCCTTCGATATCCCAATGTTCGATGAGAAGCATGTAGAAGATCCTAACAATCATGTAATGACCTTCCATATTTGGTGTTCTTCTAACTCCTTGATGATTATACCATTCGATTAATACTTTTCCAGAGAACTCTCATAGGTTCAACAAAAAAATCGTATATTGAGCTGCTTCGAAACTCCTTTGTCGACTTTAATTATCTTGCTATGGAATTTCTAACCCATTTCCAACTACCAATCCGGTTTGAGACTAATACCGAGCTTCTAACATCGCTTAGGAAATCCACCTCCACTCATATTTATGATCATATTCATGAATGAAGATGGTGGCGATGGTTAATTAAAGCCGCAATTCCAGACCAAATCCTGGCTGATTGGTTTACTAAGTCACTCTTGCCACCCATTGCTAGATATGTCTCCATGGGAGATGTTGTTACTGAGGATCAAGCAATCAACCATGGTCAATATTTGAAATTGATATATTCCCAATCCGACACGTTTTATGATCTGATCCCTCATACTCCTCGATCGTTGAATGATCTGTTAAGACCATCCTCAGAATCCCATGCCGATGGCATGATAGGTTCCGTAATACTACAATCTGTGACCCAATTGACTGGGAAGCAAGGCCATACAACCTCCACCACAACCTCATCCTAGACTGGTACCAATGCCAAATTTGCTACCTATCTTGCACAAACCTATAAGGTGAATGTGGTTCAATCCACTTCATCTCAAAAACCTAGAGGCAAGAAGAAAAATAAGGGTAAATCCAAAAATTCGTATAACCAATAAGAGATTAATAAATCCAAGACCCTTATGCTGGGGGAAAAAACAAAAGAAAGAAAAAATATCCTTGCATGGTATGTAAGGAGGATCACTTCACCAAATACTTTCCTTTCCTTGCCAAGGTTCATCAATACCTAGAGAGAGGGGGATCTCCTTGCCGACCAATGTTATTAATCAATCCTCTCCCCCCCCCCCGGCTAGCAACAACAAATAGTCTCACAAATTTTTGCACCTCCACCCGGGGGAAATGCAGTGTTCTCAACTGCAAATAATATGATGGTTAAATATATGGTGGAACTATACACTAGAGTGAATAAATATGACTCTCATGAAGGGAAACCTTCATCTAAGGATCCTCCATCGACTACATCACCCAATGGTCCTGTCACATTAGAGAAACTAGCTTTGGAACCTACAATCCGCCCTCCAAAAGGGGTACTTCGACGGACTACCCATAATTTGAATGTTCAGAAAGATCAACACTATAGTATAGTGGAATATCTTTCCCAGGAACCATGTGCCATTTTGACACTCAAAGTATTGCAGAGTTTTCCTTCACAACGAAAATCCTTGCTCTCGACTATATGGGGAATCGACCCTTCAGACTCAAACATACTTTCCTTCGACACAGAACAAAGTGAGCTGCGTCTCTCACACCAACTAGCATTGCAAATGATAGTTGGTTGTCTTAACAAGAATAACTTTCATATGATGATCGACGAAGGAGGGGCCACTTTCATTATGTATTCATCATGTTGGAAATTCCTTGGCTTTCCTCAACTCACCACATCTCAAACCATCCTAAAAGATTTTGATGGACATTAATTTTTCAAAACCCACAAAATTATTACCTCTTTATCCATTGATCTTGGGGACAAGACTATCTCTATAGAGGTTGAAGTAGTAGACTCTACACTCAACTAAAATATTCTCTTGGGTCACACTAGTTGGTTATACACAATCAAGGTTTTGCATCCACTGTATTTTGTGTCATACATTTTCCCCATCAAGGAAATATAGTTACCATCGATCAAATTGGTTATTGCACACCCAACTTGGGAGATAATATGAGAACTAACATGCCTTTTATAGGTTAGTCTTCTGAAGGGTACAAAAGTGTTGGTATAGGTATGTTTAAATATCCATCTGTTATAGGGATATTCCCCCTTCCTGCACCTGACACTACCCATAGCACTCCTATCAACATGATTTTCTCATCTACCGGTGGATCCCTCAGGTTAGTTGATCCTTTGCTGGTACCTTACTCAGAGGATGTTGAATCACATGGAACATACATCCCATCAACATCCACTGACACTGATCAACAACTCTATCCTCATGTGGAGTGTGATCAACCTTCTCCATCCATACAGGTTGTTGACTCTCTTAGTTCACATGATTTCCTATCTACTAATTTTCCTTCAAAAGATGCTATCCTCGAAGTCATGTATTCCATTAATAAGCCTAGAGAGGATGAGTATCATCATACCTTCCTCCTCAATTTGGAACTAATGAGATTTAACACAATGATTCTTGATTCGAAACTGGGGGCATTGGCTGGGATATCTGGTACACTTCCTAGTCTTGACCATTTTCCACCTTGGTTATATTTTTCAAAACTTTCCAGTGAATTCTATGCTACCACTTTCATCGAATATTTGTGTTTTGTACCTCCCTCATGTCTTGATGGATCCCATCAAGGAGCTTCCATAGCTCAAAAAATCACTCATGATGAGTATATTTGTATGCAAAAAATTATTACTATGTGGTATGGACCCAATATGGTGATCCATATGATGCCAATAATAGCTCATGAGTTCATCAATCATTAAAATGATCCCTGGCATGAGCCTAGCAATGGGATCTACTTGGCGTAAATTATCAATATGTGTAGTTCCTTGTACATAGGTGTGTGGTGTGACTGCCTTTTGTTTTGTGTACATCATATCCAAAAAATCCAAAAATATTTTTTTTTGGGGATTTCATTATGCATTTTGACCTTGGAATCTAGTTTACATGTGTTGACAGGATTCTAGGGGTTTTTCTTACAATTATGGGGAAATCCATTGAAATTGAGGTACATGTTCCCAAACTGACATATCGGGATAGGTTCTTCCTTGCACCCTTGCACACTAGCATATTTGGGTCATTTTGCGATGGTTGTTTCGACGCTCTTGCGACATTATGTCATTGACATTGCGACGAATCTGGAGTCTTTGAAATGTAATTTTATGTCACGTGGAAATTGTGACGAACTTGAATAGACGTCGCAAGAGCGACAACATAGGCAATTGCAACAAAAAAGAAATATCGTCACCAATACGAAAATATAGGCAAACTATGTGAAACCAACATTTCATCTCAATTGTGACACCCATTCTGACAAAAACTTTCATTGTTTATATAGAAAAACTATCACAATAATTTAATCACTCATCGCATTGGCGATGACAACTTTTAGACAAATTTTTGTTGTTTACATAGAAAAATCGTCACATCAATTGAAGTTGTCGTCGCATGTGCGATGACAACTTTTCATTGTTTATATAACAAAACCATTGCATCAATGGAAGTTGTCATCGCACGTGCGATGACAACTTTACGTTTTTATATAGCAAAACTGTCACAACAATTGAAGTTGTCGTCGCACGTGTGACAAGAAATTTTAGTTTTTATACAGCAAAACTGTCGCAACAATTAAAGTTGTCGTTGCACGTGCGACAACAACTTTTTGTTTTTATATAGCACAAATGTCACAACAATTGAAGTTATCATCGCATAGGTGACGACAACTTTTTGTTTTTATATAGCACAACTGTCGCAACAATTGAAGTTGTTGTTGCACAGGAGATGACATATTTTTTTTGTTTATACAACAAAACTGTCGCAGCAATTAAGGTTTGTGTCGCATTTGCGACGACCAATATTTATTTAAAATAAAAATAAAAAATTATTTTAGGCTACAATTTTGATATTAATATTAATATTACCATTTTAATATTATTTTGGATAATGTTTACTTGTGCCAACGCACTAGATCAATACAATTACATCATTTGCAATGTTAGGAATATCGTTTGTTTCTAGCTCATAGGAATTTTACATTCAACCTAAATTTTTCTATATACCTTGACTTTTGCTCATGGCTCACAAGGTTTGACTAGGCTCACAGAGTTTGTATGTTCCCCCCGACTTTTGCACTAGTCTGTCTATGCTCACAGAGGTTGTACATTCCCCGAATTTTGCACTAGATTGTCTATGCTCACAGAGGTTATACATTCGCCCTAAATTTTGCATTAGACTCACATAGCATATTGTTCTTCCTGACTTTTGGTTTGACTCACAGAGGTTGTCCATTCCCCTTGGATTTTGTCAATACCTCACAAGACTAGTTGATTCTCCAAATCTCCCTGGCTAGCCTCATGGTGGACCATATGGCCTCTCATTGGAGAATGACTATTGATGCTGCCAAATTTAACAGTATAAGCTACTTCGAAGAAAATATATTGTTTCATTGACTATGGTATCCACATCAAATGATGGATTAGGGGATGCATGAGGCAAATGTGGATGAAATAGTGTGGGGTGCAATAGGATAGACTAGTGGGTGTCATACAGGTGCATTCATTATGGATGCATGGGATGGAAAAGGTGGTGGGGGTGGGATTTGATAATCCCCCGTGGGTTTTATGAGGGATGGAAGTACTCTAGGGGGGGTAAATGGTATCCCAAGAGTTAGGGAAAGATGGCCAAGGATTGGACTTTCGTTGTAGCTAGGGAAAAATGAAGGGAGGAATGTGGGTAGTGGTGAATGGTATAATGGTGGTAGTGGTGACTTGGAAAACTATCAACCAACCTGAATAGACATTTATAATATTTTTATTAGTACAAAATCATGAAATTCAACCAAAATAAGATAACAAATTTCACATTTAAACAAGATTTAACTCAACACGTGATACTTGGGAATGGGGTGATCTATCCATCCCAAGCAGACATGGTTCATTTCTCTTTGAAACTGCAAATTGTACAGACACAACAACGTTGTATTTTATTTCTCATGAACAACCTATAGAAAAACAACAACTATCTTACACATGCAACAAAATAGTAGCATGTTAATGAGATTTTCATAGAATAAGAATAACAATGTAGTGAATTTATCAAAGGTCACGTTGAACACTATAGTAAACAATATTTTAGAGAAAGGGTTGATTTTTGTGGTAGTCTTGTACTACAATTTTAATCCCTGCAAATTATAATGTAATTGTATAAATGTGAATTAGGATATTGAGTCGATGTGTTGGGCCAAAGAACCCATATTGATTTAATATGGTCAAGGGTCGAATTGCATATTATGAAAAATATAATAATTAATAAAAGTGATAATCATTGGCTATGATACGAAAGGAATGAAGAACGATGGGGGGATATGATTTCACAAGAGAGAGGGGGTCCAAGGGGAAATTATTCATGGGTATTAATCCAACCCACATTCATGAAATTATATTATCCTTGTGCATAACCTTGTAATTGTTCTTGAGTGTTCCCAAA
>JASDQU010100915.1:57951-73389 GCA_032191745.1 Picea mariana | reverse complement strand
TGATCTTAATGAAGAGTTAGATCTTCCATCACCATGTCATTATCATGTCATCATCTCGATAACCAAAAATGTGGATAACAATGACCGATATATTTTCCTTCAAGTTTTCAAATCTTCTACTATGTTGTACTATAGCTTGGGTGATTCTCGTATATGGATGTTTATAGGATTTCTTTGGGAGACAACAGATTCTTTCGGGTGATCGGATGTTTGTTTTCCTCTCAAAGTGTGGGAAACGATAAGGTCGTTTGAGACCAGTTGACCCCTACTTCGCACTTGCACAGCTAAGACCTCTGTGGGTGGTTCTTGAACCTCAAATATATCATCGAAAGGAATCGGTAGGTCAGGGTCCCATAACAGCATGGTTGTTTCTTCTGATGGGTCAACTTCTTCTTGACAAAAAATATTCATAGGTGAGCCGCTTGATTTTCCGGTAAGGGAAACTTCATCTAGGAACCAGTTGGCCATCAAATTCATGGCATGAACCCATTGTGGACAGTCTCTTTCAGAATGTTTCTCTTGGTGATAGGTACAGAAAGAGTTAGATGCTACATTTCCCAGATTGATGTTTAAGTTGGTTGGGGGAGGTTCAATTGCTTTGAAGGGTGGATTTCTTGTAAAGAAGGGTTTATAAGGCCTTTGACCTTGGTTTCCTTCCCCTGCACTTCATTTCATGTCTATGATTTTGTTTGAAAACTTCTTTATCATTCATTGTAGGTCTTCTATGTCTCCACTTCCTTTTTCGGGACCTTGTTCTGTTTGGTTCCCTGGGGGTCTGGTCAACAAGAGTCCTTTCCTGGGTGGAGGTTGAGATTCCTTCTTAACTAATGAGACTTGGCCTTCTTTACATCCCTTCATTTGGAATTCTATTGTTTTGGATTCCTCAAAATTCTCAGCCAGGGTTGTTTTGGCATCCCTTTTTGCAAACATGGAAATGGAAGCATGGAGAGCATTAGCGTATACTTCGATTTGCAACTCATGAGTGGGTTTAGCTTCGGGTTAAAATTTTTTTAGGATAGTGGTGAATCGTTGATTGAAGTATTTAACCTTCTCCTTTGAACTCATGGAGGTGGCGAACAACTCAACCATCAAATCTCCTATAGTGGTTTCTTCTACAAATTTGTCTAAAAAATCCTTTTGAAACTTCGTCCAACTAGTTATGGACCCTACAAGTAAGTTAAAATACCACATGGAGGCGAAATTCTCAAAAGTATAGGGGAAAATTCTGCATACTACGTCTTCATGTTGGACATTCATCAGTCTAATGGCTAGTATGAATTTTTGGATATGGTCTTTAGGCAATCCTGAGGTTTCAGGGTCAAATTTAGGGAGTAACTTTTCTGGATGTCGAGGAAGGTTATGTACTCATCCGAGGATTTCCAGAGCATCTCTTGCCAACCAAAGTTGATTATTTTGAGGTGGGTTTCCCCTTTCTTAATTATGATCATTGTTATCCTCCATGTCATCTGACTTTGAGGCTGAGAGTTCTGAGTTAAACCCTTCCTCATCAGATTCAAAATAATCGGGCTCAGAGAAGTTACTGGCTGGTGTTTCAGGGATTATATTTAGGGGATGTTCGATCTTGGTGAGGGCGAAATATATCAGGTCTTCTATTTTTTGAACAAAAACCTAGTCGGGGGTGTCAACCACTGGTTTGTTTACTTGTTTTCTACGAGGAAGTAAGAGAGATAAGGATAGTGCTCCAATTTGTCAGGCGTAATCTCTTGTGATTCTTCTGAACTAGTTCAAATCCTCATGGGGAATATCGTAAGGTATTTCAGGGAATAAATGTTCTTCCTCTTGTTGGCGTGAGTTACTCGTTTCAGGAGTACTTAGTGTATGTGGGATATCTTGAGAATGACTAGCCATATTGTCAGCCATTCATACATCAGGCCCTCCTTCTAGCACCAATTCTGTTGAGGGGTCCTAAATCCCTTTAACTCAACAACAAGAACCAAACCTACCACCGAGGCCCAATTATACTCTACAATTTTTGATAATGGAATGGTTCTCCAGATATGTCAATCCAACCAAATAATCAATGGGATTTACGTAGTGATTCATATGATATCTTCTTATGAAAATTCCTCCTTCAGTTTAAACGTTCTCTTTTGTATTAGGTGGGTTTGCTAAAAGATATGTGCTGGTATAAACTAGCTGGGTAAAGGGGAAATCTTAACTACTGAAGAAGGTTGATATTGGGATAACTCTTGTGATCCAGCATGCAGACAAAGATTTTCATACCTGTGACAAGCCTAGTACTAATACATCAACTTGTTGGTATTTTAATTATTGACTCAGATACAATTATCAAAAGAAAAACATACATGCAATAAAATAATGGAAAGAAAAATAGTTTCCTTAGCTCTTACTATTAATCACACATTAACACAACAATTTTATTTCCATCATTAGAGACAAGAACTATAAAAATATTGAATCAGCTAACTTATCAATAGATTCAGAAACTCTTACTCATTACAACATCCATTCATGAGATAAAGTCAGAAGTAATTCCTCTTTATGATCCAATCACACACGCCTTTGATGTAAAACATAAATTTGTCTCCAGTCCTAAACATGACTTCTCAATTAAGGTAGTTCTGAAATAGTTCTTTACAATTCCAAAAATGAGGTTCTTTGCCAAAACCATCGACCCTTTCTAAAAGGTCGATCCTCTTATTAATAAAAAATCATTAAATAAAAATAACTATCAAAAGTTCAAGCTAAGAAAAACAAAACATCGCCACATGGTGTTTCCATATCTCTGTCTTCTAAGAGTCATCGAATGGTTTCATTGAAGTAGATGACTCTTCTCATACTCTGACCATTTGACAAAGAGTTCCCTGCATGTGTTGGCATATGAGAATCTGTGTTGGTACATTAAGGCCAAAGGATCTCCTTTACTTCTATTGCTCGTGCCCGATACCTAACTATTTTGACCCTTAACTGTTGTAATACTGTTCGAGCCTTGATCGGGTGCTCCATGAATTGTTGTACTTGTCCTGGCACCATGTTCTCCACCTTTTATATTTCTACATTCCATGTTGAGTCTTGTTCTGCATGTTGTTTGACAATTTCATGCAAGTCGACAAAATCTTCGGGTGAGACGAATTCTGGGAGACCAATGTTTTTCATCTCCTGATTAATCTTGACCCAACTTCTTTAGCAATCGGCCCATTTCTCTTGAATCTTCTACTGAGGTTCTTGGGACATTTTCACCTAGTATTCGACCGCATTCCTTATTCGATCTATGTTGTTGTCCCTCAGCACCCGAATTCAGGTTGTCTCAATGCTTCCAGTTTGGCTTGAGAATTATCTTTCACCAGATAAAACCCTATATGAAAATAGTAGGGAATGAAAGCATGTTTCTTATCTTTGACCAATGTGGCGTTATAGCCTTGCAGGATGGTTTGATAACAAATTTCTCCGACAACGAGCCGGTCTGGGACATAAGCGAGTAGGAGATGTGGTGCTCCGGTGGCCCTAAACACTTTGATGTAGGTTGAGTGTTTGTCTAAATACCAATGGCCTACCTTTGCTATCATTTTCTTGGTTGCGACAGATTGTCTTGGGAATTACTTCTTAAAAATAATAAAATAAATGCAAGCGATGAATTCATCGCAGATGAGTGCATAAGAATTTGTGTACCTGTTCTCCCAAAGTATGTTGAAGTAGACATGGACGAGGATCTCTGCAACATGCTGGTGAAGATGTTCCTTGTGCACATGACATCGAGCAGGTACGAGGCCATGTAGAAAGTGGGTGTCTCTCCCTCCTTCGACATTTGAGCTTGATGTACACAGATGCTCAATTTTTTTTAGATTATTGATCCTCAGTTGAAGCTACTCCCGACGATCACCACCATGTATGCCAAATGAATCCATTCTTCTGAAAACTTGGATCAATCCTTTTCTCCATATAGTCGACAGATGAGAGCCATCAAATAGATGTATGGTTCCCTCAGGTTGATTGTTCTGTACCAACCATTGCTTCGGTTAGTGAACTTATTGTCCTTCTTCCACCATGAAGCCATCAACCAACTGGTGTCATGGAATTCATATAAATTCACCATGAAGTTCATGTTGAGCCGCTCCTCTAGGTCCCTAAGCTTGTTGTATTTATGGAGTTCTGTAGGGAGGAAAACTTCGATGCATTCACCATTCTCATCGTTTATCAAGCACTTCTTCCTGTTTGCATGGTCAATGATCCATTTCAGAACCTCTATGTAGGGGAAAATTGGGGTTTTGCTTGCCACCATGTGTAAATATGACTGTCGGATGTTGGGGAACACCTCGTCATCAAGCGCCCTTATGTTCGGGTCGCTGTGTGCGATATACTCTGGGTATTGTTCTTGGCTAATTTTTTTGAAGAAATCCCCCCACTATGGGAGTGCTTCCTTGGATCTAGTGCTTGCCTCTACATCACCAAAGGCCGGAGGCTGGAAAAAAACTTTATTTGTTTCTATTTTGGCAACAGGTTCCGCCCTAGGGCTGTACTCCAACTGCCTTGCGGTCCCCGGAGAATAACCTTCGCCTATCTCGACATCTTTGAGCTTTGGTGCTCTCGGTGAGCATCTGGTGGTTGGATTTATCAGTGACATCTTACCTGCATATATAACATATCTTAGAGATTATTCAATAAAATTGGGTGCACATATATAAATTATAACCAATGAATTGACATAATTGGATACATACCTCTGAAGCTTGTTAAACCTGGTTTTTGATAATCAAAAGGGTCAGTACAGTCTCGAGTCACTCACTTTTCTCCTTCAAACGCTCTGGAATTCAAATTATGTGTAAGATGAATTTGTTCAAAATGATTCTAGAGATTTAAACAGGGATACCTTACTGTGTCGCATCAACCATTCAATTTAGGTTATGAGTGAAATTTCAACAAATTTGTCGCTAGATCTTCAGATATGTTTAAAATTAAATTCATATTGGGTTGATGACAGAGGCATGGGTGGTAATGTGGTCTATTATTGATTTAAAAATGTTGTTTTCTAATCAAAGAACAAGGTAGAAACTAACGTGGGATCGAGCATTAATTAGTTCATTAAATGTCCAAAATCCAATCGTATCTTATGCCGCAAACATCCCATCGTTCCTCTCTTTCAGTTGGTGGATCGGGGATTGATATTGTGTTGTGAAAATTTTCGTTGATATCCTCCTACAAAATCTCCGAAACTGATTGATCTTGCCATACAAAGATGACGTGGAAAAGTTAACTAGGAGGCGTGACTAGGACCTAGGGAACTAAAATGACTCGGGATAAAACTAGACCATATAAACCTCTTACATGGTAAAGAGACGTGGCATTCA
The DNA here is from genome assembly GCA_032191745.1 of Picea mariana. Classification (NCBI taxonomy): domain Eukaryota; kingdom Viridiplantae; phylum Streptophyta; class Pinopsida; order Pinales; family Pinaceae; genus Picea; species Picea mariana. The sequence continues at coordinate 68,062 of JASDQU010100915.1, read as the reverse complement.
ATACCAGTGACTTCATTCTCTCATTTTAGTCAGAGTCAGGACTTTCTTTAAGCCATATGTTTCTAAAACCCAAACCTAACTTGTCGATTCCCGAAAGTGCCAAGAATTGACGATAAACCTACCCAAGTTCTCTCGGATCGACTCCCTCTAAAAAGTATCGATGCCAAAAATGCATCAGGGATCGACGATCGAAGATAACTTTATCGCAGTCGAAATGATTTTCGTGATCTTTCTAGATTTTCCTGATCCTGATAAACCGCATCGGGCATCGACTATTGACGATTTCTCGAACCTTTATGTGAATAACTTATGCAAACCAAAACCTCCTTCTGTCGATGCTGATTAGAATTGGTGCTTGACAAATTTTGTCTTTGTGTGGTTCCCTTACTTACTTGAATTCTTTCCGACGTCGAACTTGAGCGTGTTAGGTGCAGTGTTTTGCTGTCAATTCTTAATTCGGGTGTTAAGGTGTTTTAGATATGAGGTTTCACAAGTTCAAACAAAATTGAATAGGTGATAAGAGACATGAAAACAAACAAAGATAAACCATTTCCCAAAATGACATTGAGTCAGAAAGTGAAGAAAACAAGTGGTACCCAAAAAGTGACAAAATTTGATAAGGATTTTATGGTGTGTTAAGTGCTCAACAGTTACCCTGTCACAACATCTTGTGAACATAAATTTGTTCCCACCTCTCTAGCTACACATATGTATACACCAAGCACTATACTTGGGCGTTCTATACATTTTCCCTCTAGTTAGGTGGCCAATAGTGTTGTTGCCTCGGGCCCTGTGACAAGTAGTTTGTTCCCTCCCCTTCCAATCAACTGGGTAACCCAATGAAAATAAAACAAATTGTTCAGATGGGAAGTTAATCTATATCTCCCATTGGGGGGGAATTCCAACTAGGGGAAACCATTAGCTACAGGGCCCTCTTCAACATGGGGGAAAAAACTAGCTAGGGGGAAACCCTCAGCTGCGGGGCCATTACCAACATGGGGGAAACAACCAACTTGGGGGAACCAACTAGTTTGGGGACAATCCCTTACTGGAATCCAGCCTCAATCTTGTGGGAAGACCATTCTGGCATGCCCTACAAGGATTTATAATGGACTATCATATCCAAAATTTGTAAACACTCCATGGGGTCAACCTAATCAGACAGGTATCCCTCTGCAAGGAAATTTTCTGGCTCAAATAATGAACCCCATGTTTCCTACTCCCCAACCCTCTAAAAATCAGTATATGGGAGGACCACTAGGTTTTAAAATGCCATCTCAACCTGTATATGGTCCTACTAGTACCTTGATGTTGCATCAATACTACCCGTATTCACAACTAAACCGACAAATTCCCTTTTTGGATACATTATATCTTTCTAATTTGTCACGTTTGACTAACAATCTCATTCAACATTCCCCATTATAGACACCAATCCTTGCCAAACTACCCTTCGATATCCCAATGTTCGATGAGAAGCATGTAGAAGATCCTAACAATCATGTAATGACCTTCCATATTTGGTGTTCTTCTAACTCCTTGATGGATTATACCATTTGATTAATACTTTTCTAGAGAAATCTCATAGGTTCAACAAAAAAATCGTATATTGAGCTTCTCTGAAACTCCTTTGTTGACTTTAATTATCTTGCTATGGAATTTCTAACCCATTTCCAACTACCAATCCGATTTGAGACTAGTACCGAGCTTCTAACATCGCTTAGGAAATCCACCTCCACTCATATTTATGATCATATTCATGAATGAATATGGTGGCGATGGTTAATTGAAGCTGCAATTCTAGACCAACTCTTGGCCAATTGGTTTACTAAGTCACTCTTGCCACCCATTGCTAGAGATGTCTCCATGGGAGATGTTGTTACTGAGGATCAAGCAATCAACCATGCTCAATATTTGAACTTGATATATTCCCAATCCGACACATTTTATGATCTGATCCCTCATACTCCTCGATTGTTGAAGGATCTATTAAGACCAGCCTCAGAATCCCATGCCGATGGCATGATAGGTTCTGTAATACTATAATCTGTGACCCAATTGACTGGGAAACAAGGCCATACAACCTCCACCACAACCTCATCCCAGATTGGTACCAATGCCAAATCTACTACCTCTCTTGCACAAACCTATAAGGTGAATGTGGTTCAATCCACTTCATCTCAACAACCTAGAGGAAAGAAGAAAAATAAGGGTAAATCCAAAAATTCGTATAACCAATAGGAGATTAAAATATTCCAAGACCCTTATGCTGGGGGAAAAAACAAATGAAAGAAAAAATATCCTTGCATGGTATGTAAGGAGGATCACTTCACCAAATAATTTCCTTTCCTTGCCAAGGTTCATCAATACCTAGAGAGAGGGGGATCTCCTTCCCGACCAATGTTATTAACCAATCCTCCCCCTCGGCTAGCAACAACAAATAGTCTCACAAGTTTCTGCACCTCCACCCGGGGGAAATGCAGTGTTCTCAACTGCAAATATTATGATGGTTAAATATATGGTGGAACTGTACACTAGAGTGAATAAATATGACTCTCATGAAGGGAAACCTTCATCTAAGGATCCTCCATCGACTACACCACCCAATGGTCCTATCACATAAGAGAAACTAGCTTTGGAACCTGCAATCCGCCCTCCAAAAGGGGTACTTCGACGGACTACCCATAATTTGAATGTTCAAAAAGATCAACACTATAGTATAGTGGAATATCTTTCCCAGGCACCATGTGCCATTTTGACACTGAAAGTATTGTAGAGTTTTCCTTCACAACGGAAATCCTTGCTATCGACTATATGGGGAATCGACCCTTCAGACTCAAACATACTTTCCTTCGACACCGAACAAAGTGAGCCGCGTCTCTCACACCAACTAGCATTGCAAATGATAGTTGGTTGTCTTAAAAAGAATAAATTTCATATGATGATCGATGAAGGAGGGGCCCCTTGCATTATGTCTTCATCATGTTGGAAAGTCCTTGGCTTTCCTCAACTCACCACATCTCAAACCATCCTAAAATATTTTGATGGACATTAATTTTTCAAACCCCACAAAATTATTACCTCTTTATCCATTGATCTTGGGGACAAGACTATCTCTATAGAGGTCGAAGTAGTAGACTCCACACTCAACTAAAATATTCTCTTGGGTCACACTAGTTGGTTATACACAATCAAGGTTTTTGCATCCACTGTATTTTGTGACATACATTTTCCCCATCAAGGAAATATAGTTACCATCGATCAACTCGATTATTGCACACCCAACTTGGGAGATAATATGAGAACTAAAATGCCTTTTATAGGTTAGTCTTCTGAGGGGTACAAAAGTGTTGGTATAGGTATGTTTAAATATCCATCTCTTATAGGGATATTCCCCCTTTCTGCACCTGACACTACCCATAACACTCCTATCAACATGATTTTCTCATCTACCAGTGGATCCCTTAGGTTAGTTGATCCTTTTCTAGTACCTTACTCAGAGGATATTGAATCACATGGAACATACATCCCATCAATATCAACTGACACTGATCAACAACTCTATCCTCATGTGGAGTGTGATCAACCTTCTCCATCCATACAGGTTGTTGACTCTCTTAGTTCACATGATTTCCTATCTACTAAGTTGCCTTCAAAAGATGCCATCCTGGAAGTCATGTATTCCATTAATAATCTTAGAGAGGATGAGGATCATCATACCTTCCTCCTCGATTTGGAACTAATGAGATTTAACACAATGATTCTTGATTTGGAACTGGGGGCATTGGCTGGGATATCTGGTACACCTCCTAGTCTTGACCATTTTCCACCTTGGTTATATTTTTCAAAACTTTCTAGTGAATTCTATGCTACCCCTTCCGTTGAATATTTGTGTTTTGTACCTCCCTCATGTCTTGACGGATCCCATCAAGGAGCTTCCATAGCTCAAAAAATCACTCATGATGAGTATATTTGTATGCAAAAAATTATTCCTATGTGGTATGGACCCAATATGGTGAGCCATATGATGCCAATAATAGCTCATGAGTTCATCGATCATTTAAATGATCCTTGGCATGAGCCTAGCAATGGGATCTACTTGGCGTAAATTATCAATATGTGTAGTTCCTTGTACATAGGTGTGTGGTGTGACTGCCTTTTGTTTTGTGTACATCATATCCAAAAAAATCCAATTTTTTTTTTTTGGGTGATTTCATTATGCGTTTTGACATTGGAATCTAGTTTACATGTGTTGACAAGATTCTAGGGGTTTTTCTTACAATTATGGGGAAATCCATTGAAATTGAGGTACATGTTCCCAAACTAACATATCAAGATAGGTTCTTCCTTGCATTTCCCTTGCACACTAGCATATTTGGGTCATTTTGCGATGGTTGTTTCGACGCTCTTGTGACATTATGTCATTGACATTGCGACAAATCTGGAGTCTTTGAAATGTAATTTTATGTCAAGTGGAAATTGTGACGAACTTGAACAAACGTCGCAAGAGCGACAACATAGGAAATTGCAACAAAAAAGAAATATCATCGCCAATACGACAATATAGGAAAACTATGTGAAACCAACATTTCATCTCAATTGTGACGCCCATTCTGAAAACAACTTTCATTGTTTATATAGCAAAACTATCACAATAATTTAATCGGTCATCGCACTGGTGATGACAACTTTTCGACAAATTTTCGTTGTTTACATAGAAAAATCGTCGCATCAATTGAATTTGTCGTCGCATGTGCGATGAAAACTTTTCATTGTTTATATAACAAAACCGTTGCATCAATGGAAGTTGTCGTCGCACGTGCGATGACAACTTTACGTTTTTATATAGAAAAACTATCGCAACAATTGAAGTTGTCATCGCACGTGTGACAAGAACTTTTAGTTTTTATACAGCAAAACTGTCGCAACAATTGAAGTTGTCGTCGCACGTGCGACAACAACTTTTCGTTTTTATATAGCACAAATGTCACAACAATTGAAGTTATTGTCGCATAAGTGACGACAACTTTTTGTTTTTATATAGCACAATTGTCGCAACAATTGAAGTTGTTGTCGCACAGGAGATGACATATTTTTGTTGTTTATACAACAAAATTGTCGCAGCAATTAAGGTTTGTGTCGCAATTGCGACGACCAATATTTATTTAAAATGAAAATAAAAAATTATTTTAGGCTACAATTTTGATATTAATATTAATATTACCATTTTAATATTAATTTGGATAATGTTTACATGTTCCAACGCACTATATCAATACAATTACATCATTTGCAATGTTAGGAATATCGTTTGTTTCTATCTCATAGGAATTTTACATTCAACCTAAATTTTTCTAGATACCTTGACTTTTGCTCATGGCTCACAAGGTTTGACTAGGCTCACAGAGTTAGTATGTTCCCCTCGAATTTTGCACTAGTCTGTCTATGCTCACAGAGGTTGTACATTCCCCCTGACTTTTGCACTAGATTGTCTATGCTCACAGATGTTATACGTTCGCCCTGAATTTTTCATTAGACTCACATAGCATATTGTTCGTCCTGACTTTTGGTTTGACTCACAGAGGTTGTCCGTTCCCCTTGGATTTTGTCAATACCTCACAAGACTAGTTGATTCTCCAAATCTCCCTGGCTAGCCTCATGGTGGACCATATGGCCTCTCATTGGAGAATGACTATCGATGCTGCCAAATTTAACAGTATAAGCTACTTCGAAGAAAATATATTGTTTCATTGACTATGGTATCCACATCAAATGATGGATTAGGGGATGCATGAGGCAAAAGTGGATGAAATAGTGTGGGATGCAATAGGATAGACTAGTGGGTGTCATACAGGTGCATTCATTATGGATGCATGGGATGGAAAAGGTGGTGGGGGTGGGATTTGATAATCCCCCGTGGGTTGTATGAGGGATGGAAGTACTCTAGGGGGGGTAAATGGTATCCCAAGAGTTAGGGAAAGGTGGCCGAGGATTGGACTTTCGTTGTAGCTAGGGAAAAATGAATGGAGGAATGTGGTTAGTGGTGAATGGTATAATGGTGGTAGTGGTGACTTGGAAAACTATCAACCAACCTGAATAGACATTTATAATATTTTTATTAGTACAAAATCATGAAATTCAACCAAAATAAGATAACAAATTTCACATTTAAAGAAGATTTAACTCAACACGTGATACTTGGGAATGGGGTGATCTATCCATCCCAAGCAGACATGGTTCATTTCTCTTTGAAACTGCAAATTGTACAAACACAACAACGTTGTATTTTATTTCCCATGAACAAACTATAGAAAAACAACAACTATCTTACACATGAAACAAAATAGTAGCATATTAATGAGATTGCCATAGAATAAGAATAACAATGTAGTGAATTTATCAAAGGTCACGTTGAACACTATCGTAAACAATATTTTAGAGAAAGGGTTGATTTTTGTGGTAGTCTTGTACCGCAATTTTAATCCTTGCAAATTATAATGTAATTGTATAAATGTGAATTAGGCTATTGAGTCGATGTGTTGGGCCAAAGAACCCATATTGATTTAATATGGTCGAGGGTTGAATTGCATATTATGAAAAATATAATAATTAATAAAAGTGATAATCATTGGATATGATACGAAAGGAATGAAGAACGATGGGGGGATATGATTTCACAAGAGAGAGGGGGTCCAAGAGGAAATTATTCATGGGTATTAATCCAACCCACATTCATGAAATTATATTATCCTTGTGCATAACCTTGTAATTGTTCTTGAGTGTTCCCAAAGACAATAATTTAAACTCATATAATATGGTGAGTGTGAGTGGTCACATCCCATAGTTATTAGAGAGAATGGGTTGTAGTAAAATCATCTTTTGGAAGAGTGAGAGTCAAGCAAGCAAGGGAGAAGGGAAATTCATATGGAGCAGGGGGATATTTTTTTACATGCAACTTTTGGGAAACAAGAGGAGAGTTGAGTGTTGGGAAGAGCACCAACCATGATGTTCTTGAAGGAATCCATTATTAGGCTGTGATAATGTTGGAAAAGAGGCATGTGTGCCTGCAAAAATGGGTTGTAAGCCTATAGTGCATTTTTCCTATTGAGGAAATGAATCAAGAGCCTTGTGAAGGCTTTTGTGAGAAATATTGAAGTAACTAATAGTTCATAGAGTCCCCGAATGAGAGATTCCTAGCTAACCAAGTGCACTAGGGGCCCTGATAAATGGATGGTACAACCCAAGGGACTATGAACATTGAAGGGGGTACATTCCTTGGGTAGTGCAGGTTGTGGGGAAAAGAGAGAGTTGGAGGATTGGAACTGTTGTGGGAGTATAACCTCAGTTCTGGTGTTGTTGTGTGTGGAGAGTGAATAACCAGTGCGTTGGATCTCCTTGTGGACTCATAGACTTAGATTGGGGGTGGCCCATTGTTGAGAGAAAATGAACAACAATGTCTATGTCTTGGAGGTTCATCCTTCATATGTAGCCAACTGGTTAATTATTAATGCATAAATTTTCTTATTCTGTTCTTATGTTATTCTGCTGTGTAAATTTTTATCTTAATGATGTGTTATGTTTTGTTAGGTTGTAGGCATTCATGAATTTATAAATGTTGTAGATGCATGGATAAAACGACATGATGTTTGTTGTAGTTTTATGGGTTTGTTGTCCCCTTGGTTTTCTGTTATATGTATGGGACGTTTCTAATTTGATTTTTAGCAAGCAAAATTGTTTTCCATAGTGACGAGACTTAGCATGGGTGTTGGGTACATTACATAATGGTGTTAGAGATTTTGGTTTAACTCTAGACCTGCATGGGCCAAGAACCAGTGCGCATTTGGGTAAAATTCACTATTACATATTTGTTTGTGATGAATTTGGGGGGGAAAATAGAAACGTTAGAGTGAAATCCCTAAATTCGTAGGCAAATTTCGAGTGAAAATTGCCTAAGAACCCTCTCAGTGATGATATGGGGCATCAATATGTAGAGTTACAGAGTTAAATTTGACTTGGAAGGTTAGATTTTGTGTTTTAATGGTTGTTGTAGCACTAGATATAGTTCAGTGAATTGACATCTGATATCACATTTGATCTCGAGATCAATGACTTGGATTCATTGAGATAAATTTAAAATTGACAAGGATTCATTTGTTTAAGAAGCTTGAGAAAATCAACGACCAAGATACATTTTTCAGCAGTTGGGAAGATGAGACAGATTGATTATCTGTATTCATTTTTGGCCCATGGGAGTTTGGAGTCGATCAATCGTCAAGGTCATCTTGGTTGGGAGATTGATGACCTAGATTGACTTAGGATTTGATAAAAATTATTTAAGTGTTGAAGTTCACCAATAGAATTCACTTGTGGTCGATGGTCAGATCGACGAGATTGGCGAAGAGTTGGGCTTGACCAAAAGAAGTCCCTAAAGAGCAATGTTCGATGGTCAAGTGTCGACAGATTTGAACGAAGTTGGATAAATCAATTGTTGGGATCATTTATTGATGGTAGATCAATGGTCCAAATTCATCAGGGATTTAGACGAAATTTCTAAGTGTTAGAGTTGGCCAAGAGAATACGCTGATGGACGATGATCGAGTCGATGAATTTGGTGAAGTGTTTTAGTCACCAATGTAAATTTTCGATGGATGATGGGCTGATGATCAGGTGTTGACCGATTTAAAAGAATTTTTTGATTGACCAATAGAAATTTTTGATGGTCGATGGTCAAGCATCAACATGATTCACCAGGTCTTTGGTTCATCAAAGAAAAAAAATGGATGGCCAATGAAGAATAGAGGGTGATAACATGTCATGCCACCTCAACATCCACACATCATACCATTTTAACCAAGTTGAAACCTCAGGATGAAGTGTCATGCCATGTCAACATTCACGTGTCATAACACATCAAAATTTTCCATGCTGACCAAGAAATGACCAATGGTCGACGGTCGATGGTTAGATCGACCGATTTGGAGATTTTTTTTCGTCAACAAACATGGATCGTTGACAACCAATGGTAAATTCTTGGGGGTCGACTGAATTGGTAATATGTTTCATCCTTAAATGATAATGGTCAACGGTTAATAGTTGATATTCATATCAGTCGATTTAGCATCATGTTGTGAATCAGTTGCAAAAGGAATGGGCCAATGGATGACGGTTGGGTCGATAGTTTTGGGAAAATCTTGTGCATTCCCAAAAGAGAATGTTGATGGTTGATGGATGATAGAGTTATACAGATGATATCTCACCTGATTTTTAGATTGATGGATCATATTTAAAGTGTTGTTATGACATTAAAATAGACAAATTTCTACGATTTGTTTTAGGTTTTTGAAGGTCATGAACTTGTGGGGAGATTTTGAGGCTCTAAATAGAATTTTTAGGTAATCAAAATCCACGAGAACATGGTGTACCTTAGTACACTTTGTCTCAACAACTTAAAAAAAAAAAATTGGAGATATTTTCCCAACGATCTAATGTGTTCGTAAAACGAAGCTCATATGAGAAAGTTACAGCCGAAACAGTCAAAGTAAAATTTCGACACCAGTTTGTAGTGTACCTGGCCACCCCAATGCCTGTTGGGATGGTGGGGTACTAGAAAATTCCACAATTTCCTTCTGATGTCACCATAAGCACGACCAACCTCTAATACCATATCAAATCCCCTACTCCATTATATAGTTTTACAAGAAGAATTGTGCATAGTAATTAACTTTAAAAATACACAAAGATTATGTAACAATTTAACAATTAACACATCAATACATAATAATGTAAGAAAACATGGTACTTATCTTTTAAGAAAACATCAACTAGATACAGACCTAACACGTTCCACCCAACCATAGATATCACTTCTCATAAACTATCAATAGCGGATCATCCCCGAGTTGGGGCTATGACTCCACCAAGAAAAAATGATGCCTAAGTTGTATAAGGTCCACAATCAGCACCAAATATGGTATAGGCCAAGGTATCAAACCTCAAAAACACTCCAACCTACAATCACTCATTCCCCATCAGCTTGCAAAACCCAAGGTAGTATGCCCCCTTCTCTGCATTGTTGTCCCTCGAGTTGCACCACTACCTTTCCAAGGCTCCA
>JASDQU010100915.1:47863-57901 GCA_032191745.1 Picea mariana | reverse complement strand
ATTGGAACTGTTGTGAGAGTAGAACCTCAGTTCTGGTGTTGTTGTGTGTGGAGAGTGAATAACCAGTGCATTGGATATCCTTGTGGACTCATAGACTTAGATTGGGGGTGGCCCATTGTTGAGAGAAAATGAACAACAATGTCTATGTCTTGGAGGTTCATCCTTCATATGTAGCCAACTGGTTAATTATTAATGGATAAATTTTCTTATTCTGTTCTTATGTTATTCCGCTGTGTAAATTTTTATCTTAATGATGTGTTATGTTTTGTTAGGTTGCATGCATTCATGAATTTATAAATGTTGTAGATGCATGGATAAAACGACATGATGTTTGTTGTAGTTTTATGGGTTTATTGTCCCCTTGGTTTTCTGTTATATGTATGGGGCGTTTCTAATTTGATTTTTAGCAAGCAAAGTTGTTTTCCATAGTGACGAGACTTAGCATGGGTGTTGGGTACATTACAGAATGGTATTAGAGATTTTGGTTTAACTCTAGACCTGCATGGGCCAAGAACCAGTGCGCATTTGGGTAAAATTCACTATTACATATTTGTTTGTGATGAATTTGGGGGAAAAAATAGAAAAGTTAGAGTGAAATCCCTAAATTCGTAGGAAAATTTCGAGTGAAAATTGCCTAAGAACCCTCTCAGTGATGATATGGGGCATCAATCTGTAGAGTTGCAGAGTTAAATTTGACTTGGAAGGTTAGATTTTGTGTTTTAATGGTTGTTGTAGCACTAGATATAGTTCAGTGAATTGACAACTGATATCACATTTGATCTCGAGATCAATGACTTGGATTCATTGAGATAAATTTAAAATTGACAAGGATTCATCTGTTTAAGAAGGTTGAGAAAATCAACGACCGAGATACATTTTTCAGCAGTTGGGAATATGAGACAGATTGATTATCTGTATTCATTTTTGGCCCATGGGAGTTTGGAGTCGATCAATCGTCAAGATCATCTTGGCTGGGAGATTGATGACCTAGATTGACTTAGGATTTGATAAAAATTATTTAAGTGTTGAAGTTCACCAATAGAATTCACTGGTGGTCGATGGTCGGATCGACGAGATTGGCAAAGAGTTGGGCTTGACCAAAAGAAGTCTCTGAAGAGCGATGGTCGATGGTCAAGTGTCGACAGATTTGAACGAAGTTGGATAAATCAATTGTTGGGATCATTTATTGATGGTAGATCAATGGTCCAAATTCATCAGGGATTTAGACTAAATTTCTAAGTGTTAGAGTTGGCCAAGAGAATATGATGACGGACGATGATCGAGTCGACGAATTTGGTGAAGTGTTGTAGTCACCAATGTAAATTTTCGATGGATGATGGGCTGATGATCAGGTGTTGACCGATTTAAAAGAATTTTTTGATTGACCAATAGAAATTTTCGATGGTTGATGGTCAAGCATCAACATGATTCACAAGGTCTTTGGTTCATCAAAGAAAAAAAATGGATGGCCAATGAAGAATAGAGGGTGATAACATGCCATGCCACCTCAACATCCACACATCATACCATTTTAACCAAGTTGAAACCTCAGGATGATGTGTCATGCCATGTCAACATTCACGTGTCATACCACATCATAATTTTCCATGATGACCAAGAAATGACCGATGGTTGATGGTCGATGGTTAGATCGACCGATTTGGAGATTTTTTTCATCAAAAAACATGGATCATTGACAACCAATGGTCAATTCTTGGGGGTCGACTGAATTGGTAAGATGTTTCATCCTTAAATGATAATGGTCAATGGTTAATAGTCGATATTCATATCAGTTGATTTAGCATCATGTTGTGAATCAGTTGCAAAAGGAATGGGCCAATGGATGACGGTTGGGTCGACATTTTTGGGAAAATCTTGTACGTTCCCAAAGGAGAATGTCGATGGTCAATGGATGATAGAGTTATACAGATGATATCTCACCTGATTTTTAGATCGATGGATCATATTTAAAGTGTTGTTATGACATTAAAATAGACAAATTTCTACGATTTGTTTTAGGTTTTTGAAGGTCATGAACTCGTGGGGAGATTTTGAGGCTCTAAATAGAATTTTTAGGTAATCAAAATCCACGAGAACATAGTGTACCTTAGTACACTTTGTCTCAACAACTTAAAAAAAATAAATTGGAGATATTTTCCCAACGATCTAATGTGTTCGTAAAATGAAGCTCGTATGAGAAAGTTACAGCCAAAACAGTGAAAGTAAAATTTCGACACCAGTTTGTAGTGTACCTGGCCACCCCAATGCCTGCTGGGATGGTGGGGTACTAGAAAATTCCACAATTTCCTTCTGATTTCACCATAAGCACGACCAACCTCTAATACCATATCAAATCCCCTACTCCATTATATAGTTTTACAAGAAGAATTGTGCATAGTAATTAACTTTAAAAATACACAAAGATTATATAAGAATTTAACAATTAACACATCAATACATAATAATGTAAGAAAACATGGTACTTATCTTTTAAGAAAACATCGACCAGATACAGACCTAACATGTTCCACCCAACCATAGATATCACTTCTCATAAACTATCAGTAGCGGATCATCCCCGAGTTGGGGCTATGACTCCACCAAGAAAAAATGATGCCTAAGTTGTATAAGGTCCACAATCAGCACCAACTATGGTATAGGCCAAGGTATCAAACCTCAAAAACACTCCAACCTACAATCACTCATTCCCCATCAGCTTGCAAAACCCAAGGTAGTATGCCCCCTTCTCTGCATTGTTGTCCCTCGAGTTGCACCACTACCTTTCCAAGGCTCCAACACAGGCTGGCCAGGAAGTATCAGAGAACTATGGCTCCAGGAGTTCCAACCTCCCTCATAGGTCTCTAGGTACCCTCCATGCCTCATACCATGGATCCTATCCCCACACTTCTCCCTCCAAGGCTCCAACCTTCTCCAAGGAAACCCAAGGAGAAGTGTACACACACCCGAGTCCACTAAGGATCCATGGGGAAACTTTGTAGTCTGAGTCACAATATTTTTCCAAAGAAACTCCTCTAGCCAACCTTCTCTAGAGGAAATGAATAGAACGAATAAATAAATCAAATTCCCCCCCTTTTTAAATATGCATGTTCCCCTTTATATTATATTATTATATAATATAATAATATAAAGCTTAGGGAATTATTATACTATGTTTTCTTAGCCTCCTTGGATTAAGCTCCCTTTACCTAGCCCTTATTCCCCTTTCCCACTCGTGGATTCTTATCCCCGCATTCTCTTTTTGTCCCTTGGTCTACATCCGTGGTGTTATTTTATTAATTAGTTCATATGTACACTTTATAATACAAGCTCTCTAGCTTTTGATCATCTTTACAAGTACTCTGACCCAAACATACTAGCTCACCATCTTAAGTATCACATATACAATATATTTACAACATGGGGGTCTATATGGGGTATTACATTCCCCTCCCCCTTATTTATGCACTATCCTCAGTGCATCTATAGACTATGTACAAACAAAGTTCTTCAAAATTCTACAAAAATTGTTTGGGTCTTCCTATCCAATATGGGCACCCGCTGAACCTAGAAATCACCCTCGTGCTCCACCTTCTTCCTATCCAAAATTGGCATAGTCATCATCATTCCTATAATTAAAACACATGAATAAGAGAATTAGTACATGCAACCAACCAATTCATGTAAAATTCGATAAAAAGTTCAACAAATAGTTTAAAGTTGAAAATCTCCCCTTTAGTTGGCAGTGGAATTTCCAGAAACCCAAAACTGGAACTTTAAGCTCTATGGCACTTGACCGCCAACTGAAAGATGAATTTTTTTTCCATCACTTTGGTTTGAACTCAAGAACACGTTCAATTGTCTGCTTTCCAATCTGCATATTTCTATGAATTCTGCAAACATTGAACATAGTGCACCACACCAAAGCATTTGGCTTACATTTCCTTTCATTGAGAATGTTTTTATCCTCATTTAGATGCCCAACATGACCAAGAAGATCTACCCAATGAGCATAGTGGTCATTTGTTGGTTCGATACCATGATCCCAAATTATGGAATAAAGTAACACTAACTTTGGTCCACTAGCCTTGAATGGCTACATGCAGAAAGAAGACCCAAAAAAGTGACATGGCTAGGTTTATTGCTTTTTGAAACCTTGACAAAGTTTCCTATTTTACTCTCATCTGATTTCTCCATGTTCTGGAGAAGGAAATATCATGTGTTATTAGTAGCATCCTCCAAATCTATTGTACTGTCCATCATAAATTTTAACTCATCCTTTCCACATTGTCTGGCCACCTTTTTCACATCTGCAAGTGACTGCAGTTCTTTCTGGAAATCATCAATTTTATCTTCTAGGTTCTCAAACGGACTATCAAGTTTATAATTTGTGTCATCTAAAATATCGAGTTCTTTCCCTTTACCCAGTTGTAACTACTCTTAATCCAAGAGTAGACAACCAATGTCATCAATAATTTTTGTTGATAAATCCGCCAACACCTCTACATAAATGCCCAACTTTGTATTGTCATTTTCCTGAAGATTAATCTCCTTGCATATACATACCTCCTTGATGTTGATTAATATTAAGCTCGTTTCTATTGAATCTTTCAAGAAATCTCATATTTCCAATCTCAAGGGGCAGGATTAAAGTTGGGATGTCACAACTCCGGAAAAACATGTGAGCAAGTGCATGCATTCAATTCTCAAATGAACCAAATTGCAAGGCTTGAAATTAGTGGGCACCTAACATTGACTGAACTCTTGCATGTACTTCCCTCCATGTTGCCCTCTATTTCTTTCTTCAAGAAATCATATGGTATAGTTGTATTGGCATGACCTTTATCACCCTTCTTGTCGACCTCTATTGAGTTTATGCAAGCCCATGGCCTCTGCAAAATATTTCTAGGCTCTAGTTGATCCTCTCTAGGGTACATTCCCCCAAAAAATGGTGCATAGGTCTCCCTCACATATAAATACAACTTGAGGTTGTCTTTAAATAGAACAAGTTCACTCCAAATTCAAATTAAAGTTAGAGTTGACCTACAAACTACAAAGGAGACCGGTAGTGTAGTAACATTGTCTTTGCCAACAACTATATTAGTACCCATGAATGGAAAAAGTAAGCCTTCCACGACAAATGCACTCTCTCGGAGAAGATCATTCTTTTTCATGGCTAGATTCAACCTTTGTGATGAAACAAACCCCAAAAGATATACCATATGAATTAGCTCGCACCTGCTTTAACCTACTTCTTTGAAGCCCATTCATAATAGATAAATAACCTTAACACTAATCAATTCTCCTCTTTCACTATTACTTTCTCCATGAACTCACAACCAATAACAACCAAACTGCTATTGGAGAAATTCTCTAGTCGTGGATTAGGAACAATATGAACCTTAATATGAACAAAGAGCTTTGTATGATAGGAATGGAACGCTTTAAATTCCTACAATCCACTGTCTTATGGAAGCTAAAGTTTAAGCACTGTACACTTTTCCTGAATGAAATTTTATTTAACAGAACTCAGAATAAACAAATCAATTATCAATGTATGCTGGCAACCATTCATCTTGGAATTAATATCCCCTTTGTAATCAAAGACTGCAAACACAACATTCTTTAGAATATAACCAACATTAGAATGCTTTTGAATGCCATATTCAACTTTGAGTTCCCTTAACAGAAGGCCAAACTCTTTGATAAGCAAGGTTTTTTTGTCTGAGGACACGTGAATGCAACCTGCAATTTAAGTTTATGTATCACATCTCCAGGACGCAAGAAGTTATCTAGTTTATCATTACTCAACTTCATAGAGCACATATCTCCTGGGAAGACCGCTATAGGCAATTCAGCAAAATAAGAATCCTTGGAACCAACTCTTAAGGATGCTTCAAAACTAGATCGTAACTCATCCAGTTTGCCTCCACCCAACAAAATTTATGAAATTTGCAGATACATTCATCTTGTGTGAGACATCCAGACACCTTCTCTATCTTAATATTCACTGGTGTTTCCATCTTATGAAAATGAACTTCAATATTAGGTCGTCTAATTTCAGTACACTCAGTATCTTCCAATTTAAAACGATGTTTCCACTTTCCAACTTTCTCTTACGCTCCCACAAGTATATCTGCATCTGTCAACATCAGTTTTGCATACATATTTTTCACCATAGAAAACATAAACCTGTATCTTCCTGCCTTCTCAAACATTTAATTCAGTATGTATCCTTCCATACGAAAACTATAAAAAGCCTGAATTCCATTACAAGAACAAGCATTTGTCTGCATGTTGAATTTCAAACAACTGGTGGGTGAAGAGTCTTGAGCAGAGTCACCTTGAGGGATGACATAAATATCCATATTCATTTCTATGTTATCCTTGACAACTGATTTTTGATCCAAGTCGTTTGAGCTCTTATTCATATTATCTGCTTTAAAAGCATGTGGCCTTACAACTGCAATAATCTCCTCCATCTGGGGATGTGACCTATATTTTGCAATAATTTCATGCACCCTATTCTTCTCTTCAATCATGTTTCTAGCTATGTATAAGTTCTCCACTGTACTTTTATATAGCATGAAAAAAATAGCTTATCACTTCAAATGTTTTTAAGGGAATTCTATTACGAGCAGAAATGTTTCTCCCAGAGTGAGGGAGAATGCTATCAATAATTTCCATTTATTAAAAGTGTCTATCAATAATCATAAATGTCCCTTAGAACATCTATTTGGCAGTTCTATTTTAAGAATGAGATGTAGTTTTGGTAATGAATCAATTACCCCATATCAATGTCTTATTTATTTTACAAACATGCCAGTTCATTGTCAAACTATTGGTATTTTATGCCCATATCACCTCCTATAAAACTATATGTTCAGATATTTACTGAAGCAGGACAACTTCCAGGTTATATCAAAACATTTTTGAAACGCAAAACTGTTGCTTGAAGCAAACCCCATTCGAGGTTATATCAAAATTTCCATTTCAGTTATGTTCAAGCCTAAAAGGTGACAATATTTTATGAATTGTTTTTTTTAGCTGAAGATGATGAGGGTGTAGAGGCATGCATTCATGTATATGTTTGTTTCATTATAGAGCATTACATTTCACAAGCATACACATTTATGTATGTTTATTTGAATCTTCTCATTTTTTCCTCCAACCATCACAACACCGCTTTCTCCATCAATGACAATTTTGTCACAAGATTGTTACATTTGTTGTACAATTAGTGTCCAACACATGACATATTTTTTTTAATATATGCTTCCGGTCAACATGAACATAAGCACACATACTTGTGAAATCAAGCCTTGGGCTAAGCTGGAGCAACTAAGGAGTAGATGTTATGCCCAAAATTCACCCAAAACTTTCACTTGACCTCAACCGTTGTTGCAAGAACTGATATAAAATAAACACGAGAACAAGAACATGCATGTCCTAGGTGAGACTTGAACCTTGGTGGGGGCTTTAACAACATCCCATTTTCAACAACTTGGCATGCCACAATTGAGAACCCTGTTATCCCCTATCCTAGGGATAACTAAGGAGACTATGTCCCGAGGCCCACAGGTCCTAGACATGGAGTATCAAGAGCCATATGACTTGAACTTGGCCCTAGAGGGCCCATATTTTCTTTAGCACCTCTCACCTATCAATAACAAAAACATCCATCCCATCGGCCTGGTTCTGAAGTAGCAGTGGGTCTTTCTCCATGAGGTAATGAGTTCAGGTATCATGGTATGTGTCACTCTGATTCTCAAAAAATTTGAATATGTGCACTAAATTCTCTTTTGTTTCATTACGTTTGCTTGGAAATTAATCCTTTTGACTTGTACCTTGGGGGGATGACAAAGTGCCCTAGTAAGTTGGTTCCCTTAGGGATGAGTTTCCACTAGGTGGGTCTATGAAAGGTCATCATCCATTCCTTCCATACTTACCACTTTTCATCATTGTCCCTCTCATCTATCCCCTACATTGTTTCGGGCATTAGGTTTTCCAAGCTAGCAAGGGTTGTCCCTCTCATCTATTCCTGAGAAAGAAAGAAAAGGTTTCTCAACAAGAAAAGGGGACCCGTAAAATAAAATAAAAATCAATGCCTAGTTGTTGGATAGGAGGTATCATCATGAGTCGGCCTATTAGTTCCATGGGCATGTAGTGGTATGAAACTACTATTCATCTGGTCACCAAGCCAGGGTAGTGGATCTTGGTTGCATAGCCAAGAGAAAGGGGTCTCATCACGATCCAACCTTCTCATTTTCGTGAAGTGATTGTGGGTAACGCTGTCACCACTGGTCACCACGCCAGGACAGTGTCCTCCAACTATTCTCTTCAAAAGAAAAAACAATAAGACAAAGAGTAAAATGCATTGAATGGGCTAGGAAACAATTGCATCTATGACAAGGTGCAACTCACCCTCTACAGAGGCACCCACAGGTAAGACCTACATTTCCCTGTCATCATTGCACCCCTTGCCCAAACATTCCCTACACCATATCATACATTTAGATGACGTAGATTGGTATTCACCTAGAAACACCCCACGCCTGAGGAGGATTATCCCAATAGGACATCCTAAGACCCTCTCCAAACCTATATTGTTAAATAAAATAACGTCTTTGAGCATTTTTCTGAGTAAAGGGGGGTTTGATGCACATGTTTGGGTAACTTGATTATTATATGTGATTGACATTGCTATGATCCCTATGATTTATGAGCCCATGGAGGGCTTACTTGTTGTTGTTGCAAGACCATGCTCAACAGATAGGTACATATAGGGAGATGATTATTTTGGACCTCCATGGGGCTAAAATCCCACAAGATGGATGATGTGACCCCATCCATGGAAAGAGGGATACCAGAGGCTTGCATCAAAGAAAAGGGAGGACATTCCACCAGAGACACTTGGGCAGGCCTATACCTAGGGGGTTATTTCCCTCCCACCATTACATTGGCCCTTGAAGGCCTGTGACATCATAATTTTGAGCCTTGATGTCATCTAGTTAGGGTTTTGGCATGAGGACGGCTTGGTTGGCATGTTTGGCAGCTTTTGAAGAATTTTGAGGCCTAACATTTCACTTTGGAGTCCTAGCATTCCAAGAAGGGGCCTAAAGTCACTTCTATAATGATTAAAGGATTAAACTATGATAATATAGAAGGTTTTACAATAAGAAATTGAAGTCTTAATCTATTATTCTATTTATTTACTATGCAAGGAGAAGGTAAAGATTCTTACAAATAGGCCATTCATAATTTTGATTGGTTTGTACACTGACAACATTGTCATCACTCATAATGATAGTACAAAATCCATAGGTGGGACATACAACCATGAACCCTAGAAATATTCTTTAGGCACTAGTGATTGTCCTTGGATCATGGTTAAGTCCTTCATATCCATACCTAGTGTGTCAAACCTCTTAATAACATCCATATTATATTTTGGTGTAAATATTCCATTTATAGGGCTTGGTGTAAATATTCCATTTATGCAAAATTACTATTACTCCCAATACTGAAAGAGAGTTCCTTATCTATCGCAGAATGAATCGGATTATTGTAATGCTTTGTGTTGAGAAGGTTAGGTAAGAATGTGAGTAGAATGATTGGGATGAGAAATATAGAATTTTATTGCTTGGTTTTTTCACCATGGTGGCCTCATAGCCTAGCTTGGTGGTGCTATCTACACTAGATGGTTGTGGTTCAATGGAAATTTTCTCTTACATGACCAATCTCTTGGACCATTTTTTGTTAAAAGATAAGTCTCATTTTTTTGTTTATGAATATGCAAAATTGCTATTACTCCCAGTCATAAAAAAATTATGTGTTATGCATGCTATGTGTCATTTTTTTTTTTTGGTTTTGAATTTAAGTATACAAGGAAATGAAGGAAAATTTCATGACGCAAGAGAAGAAAATGATTTATACCTTTTCAGAAATGTGTTTTGGATCGTGGAGGTGACCACCCTTCAAACCTGCATTTTTCAAAGACATTAAAAGGTTAAATGACTGAATAATAGCTAAACATCTATG
>JASDQU010100914.1:954047-976089 GCA_032191745.1 Picea mariana | reverse complement strand
GGCTAAAGAAGGTATTGCTCCTTGTATCCTCATAGTGTGCTATCATTTCTTCCATGAAAATTTTCCAAGTGACGAGTGATTTGCAAGAACAAATCCATCAATACCATACAAAATGATTGGGTTATAAATATAAATAAGCAATTCGTACATTTTGTGTATGTGGCACATTATGTAGATCGAAGAATTGCTCCATATGAAGTATCCATGTGATCGGATCCTTGCCATCAAACTTCCTCATATCGATCTTAGGAACGTGGTTGGTCTTCAACCAAAATTTGGAGTTTCTCCATTCTTGATTCACCTTCCTTCATCATGAATTTCATGGGATGCATTTTCACTTTTAGGTGTCTTCTCTGTTATGAAATTTTTCAATACTTCCATGATATCCTCTTTTAAACCATCCATCTTTGCCTCCAACTTAGCTTCCATCTCTTGCAGTTCATCTTTTGTTACTATATTGTTTTGAAAATCATTTATGTCCCTACGCATTTCTTCACCTTTATCAAGAGTCCAAGTAGGATTGTCTGGAGGCTTATTTAGTGTAGAAGTTCCCTTTTTGGGTGGCATGTTGGCCAAGTATCACTTTTGAACCTGGATTTTGAGGTGGTTCTGCTAGACAATCTTTCTTCTGTTGTATCTCCCATGTTTCATCCCTTCTGGGTATGAAACTTTATTTTATGTAGTTCTCTAATATTTTTTCTCTGCAATGCCACAGGTCTGATCAAAATTGGATGTGCAAAGTCGAATTTACGGTAACTTTCCCACAACTTGCTGATTTTTGGCCTTTCTAGGAGATCTCACTTATATAGCATGCCCCACAAAAAATAATTGATATAAAATTCTAAAACATGTACCAAAACTACTATAGACTATCCACTATCCAATGAAACTAGTCCCACTCAATTTGGATACTCTAGGAAGAAGTTATGATTTTTTTACCTCGAACACCTTCTTGAGACTAGTCAATAGGACTAGTCAGATACCCTATCTTCCACAGGGTGTATCTAGAAATTTAAGATGACCCAAAAGCTGAAACTTTTACCACAGATACCTTACTAGCTTTTGTGAATATCCTCTAGAGTTCAGGGTATGAAACATTAAAGAAATATGTTTATAGTGAAAATTCCGCAATGACTTAGTTTAGGATGATTCCATAACCCTATCTTGCATAGTTTGTATCTCCAAAAGTGTAAGGAATCAGGAGTGAAAATGTTAACCCAACGTACCTTGATCCATCTATTAAATATCCTCCAAGTCGCGCCTTCTAAAACATTGTAGAAAAAAAGTTATAGCAAAAATTCCAAGGTCTCTCAGATGTAGCAGCAAAATCCCAAGACCTTGAGCTCTGATACCATATGTTAAGAACCAAATATCAATATAGCATAGAAAAACCCAAGAATAAGTACTTAACACCTTGAAAAAGAGATAATTTCATATAATAAGCCTCTTCGAGGGGGAAACCTCCTTTTACCCCACATAAATGTTCAAGTACCAGATGATTCCAAATGAAAATGTCTCTTTGTTATATATAAGAGACTAGGAGGTATAATTACAACTAATGGAATAAATTCGACATAAATAAAATAACATTACTAATGTAATATGCCCCAATTAATGGGTAATGAGCCAATATTGGGGCTTAACAACTTCAATTTCATCAGGCTCAGAATCCTCATTCTTATCTTCTTTAAATGATGCTTCTTTAGTGGTAGATTTATCTTTACTAATCCTCATTTCATAAGCAATTAGAGTTCCTAGGAGTTGATCAATATATAGAGTCTTAAGTTCATTTAGTTCTTCTATTGTAGAAACTTTTGGATTGAATATATCAGGCAGAGATATTAATATCTTTTGAATTAATAATACATATTCAATCTTCTCACCAAGACCTTTCATGGCATTCACAAGCTCCTTGATTCTTAATTTTTTTTTATTAATTGTCTCATCCTCATTCATATTTAGTTGTTCAAACTATAATCTGTAGGTTTCAAGCTTGGCATTCTTTACCTTCTCATTACCTTCATAACTGCTAATGATTTTGTCCCACATTTCTTTGGCAGATTCTAAGTGCATAAATTTTACAAATCCTTCTTCTGCAAGCCCACTCTGAATAACATTTATAGCCTTAGTGTTGAAGCTAAATTCTAGATTGTCATCCTTATTAGCTAGTACAACTGGATTTACATAACTAGTCTCTACCACATCCCATACATCTGCACCTAAAGCCATTATGTACGTTCTCACCCTAACCTTCCAGAAGCCAAATTTTGTTCCATTGAATAGAGGGGCCTTATTGGTTGAATTTCCTTCATGACTTGTCATGTTTAAGCTTAATGATCTACCTTTACATAAAAGGAACCCACTCTGAAACCATTTGTTCAACAAATGAGAGGGGGGTGGGTGGTGAATCAATTGTTAATGTGCTTAAACAATTATGCCCATTTTAAACTCTTTACAGAACACTTAATGATGATCAAAATAATGCAAGGAAGTAAGGAATAGAATATTCAACATCAATCACACACATGAAATATACAGAGAAAGATATTTCCTGAGGAAACCCATAAAGGGAAAAACCTCTTCTTCTCAATATGATAAGTAATCTTTATTTTTTGTACATTAACATTCTTAGGAGAACCAACTCCCTTTGAGGCTACCACCTCTGTTTTATAGGCAAAAACTTTCTAAGAGCACCAACTCTCTACTTTCTCTAGCACTCAATAGAAGGAATCACCAACTCCCTAGTTTCTCTAGCACCCACTAGAAGGAAGAATCAACTCCCTGAGTTTTCCACCACAAACTAGATGGAAGTACCAACTTCCAGTTACACAGAAACCAATCTATATAAAAGAAAACAATAGTTCTCCCTTGCACCACCCTGCCACCCTATGTTTTATAGCTGCAACCACATGGAAGCTAAAACTCCTTGTGTTTAAGCATCCACTTGAAACTCTAAGGACAACAATCCTTGCTAGAACCTCCCTACCACCCTGAAATATAAATCTTTGCTTTTCATAAATTTATCACAGTGATACAATATTTATCAATGGCTTACCAGTCTCATCATTGTTCTTGTACACTGCTCTGCTTTGCCTGCATCAATGTCTTCCTACTCGCATCTTCTTGAGTTTTTTTATCTTCTTATCTGTCTCTATATGTGCACCTCTACTTTGTCTTCCTCTCTCAGATATGCATTTTTTCTCCTTGCTTTATCTAGGTATTATTTCCATTCTATCCGCTGTGCCTCGTCTGTGCATTTCATCTCTTGCACACAACATGCTTCTACATGCATAAATCACACTCAATGAGAAATAACCATCTCTTCTTTGTTCTACGTATATTTATCATGCCAAGTCCTCTGCTAGATCATCCATGCAAATCATCGTCTTCTTTAGCAGCTATACTAAGTTTGTTCGTCAACAATGGCTGATCCTGAGATTCTTTGCCTTCTCGGGCAGTGTGACACTTCATCTTATTTTTCATAGTTCAGCTCATCCTCTCTGTTGTAGTTATAGGCTTTGACACTTTTCCATCTATCAATTGTATCTATGATCAGTCTTCATTTCACTGGCAGTTACCTCAAGACTCTTTAGCTCCTCTGGCGATCACGTTGTAGCTCCTCAAGTTCTATGGCTGATACAATCACTCCGTTCTGGTAGTTACAAACAATCAATTATGGCTTCTTTCGTTTCTAATCCCCTTCCTTCACGTGACCTCTGGTGTTGACCATATGCCTATTCTATAGGCACTTCCCGAGCTACATTTAGTGAGCACTAGATCCTTTTCACGATATGACCTTGGCTATGAAATTCAAGTCACCATGCGATTGCGGGCATGTCCATAGGCGGTTTGAGGGAAACCCTCTTTTCACCTCGCAATTCACTATGAGCCTCCATGCATCCTTTCTCCAAAACCTTGGTTACAATTGTAGCCTGCTCATGAAAAATTAATGCGCAAACATGTTCTGGCCCGACAATGCAATGGTACCATCGACCTCACGATCTTGATGGTTCTCCTTCGATCAATGAATTCGATATATATTCCATTCCTTCCTTCTTTCCTCTGTGCATTTACGATCCTTAGCCTCAATGATCAGGTGACATGCGGCCCTCCAAACCAACGAAAGAGATCGATTTCTCCTTTCGAGATTCAAGAGTTTTTATTCTCTAAATTCGCTTGCTCTTGAAAAATTTCACCCAGAGTCTACGATCCAACGATGCGTGTCCCTTTTGGATTGACGGTCACAATCCCTCCAGGTATTCGGGGTTGGAAATATCAACTCTCAACTTTCTTTCATCCTTCCTTTGATTTTTCCTAGAGCACACAATCCACTAACACGTTTCCTCTTTAATCCAACGACTATCCTCCACTCTAGGACTTTGGCCTTCGACAATATCAAATCTTTCTCCTTCATGTTTTTCTGGAGTAGTTTCACCAGGAGTTCATGATCCGTTGACACGTACCCTCCTCAATGATCAACGATCATAGGTGACTTTAGCACTTCATAACTTTAAGCTTGATCGCTGCTTCATTCTCCTCTTGAGTGGTCACCTCCTGAATAAGTCATAGGCTGTGGAAACTGATTGTTGTTGGTTAACACTTCCACTTACACTGTCCTTCCACTGTACTAGATAAATGGTTGAGAATGCATCTGAAGTGATCTTCAGATCGAACGACCCATATCCAATTTAGGATTTCAAAATTCGAGACTTAGGGCATCTATTGGTGGTAAAACTCATCGAGTAAAACTTCCGAAGTGAAGTCACTTACTTACATCACTTGATGACATGTCATGATCCTAGTAGTTACCACGTGTCACTTGGATTTGTGATTTGCACATACTTGAAGTGTCAAATCAACTTGACACTTGTCATTGTCTGATTGCGCCACGTGTCCTTGCTGATGTAGTCTTGCTGACATGGATCCTCATTCAATTTGGGACTTCAGACTTTGGGTATTTCGAATTTTCAAGTCACAAATTCTTCTGAAGTGAAAGTCCTCGAACAATAACCTCCTCGCAACTTTTAGACCTGAACTAAACATTGTCCATCAATCATGTTCTACGATGATTATTTTCTAGCTTATCATGTCCTTCCACTTCAAACTGATCTAATGGTTTTCATTTACTCTGGCTCTCCAGACTTCAGGTCTTTAAAGTCTCAAACTGAAAAATCCGTGAAGTGATTTGCTCCGAGGTTGAGGATCGTTTGCCACCTGTCAATCTTGACGATGGATGGTCCCTGCTTACTTCGGGACTTTGGCACTTTGACAAGTTCGCTCTCCTACACTCATACAAGTATTCCTCGAGAATTCATCTATAAATGAGATGTAGTACACAGATTTTCCCAATGATGGGATCGATAGAGGTCCAAAAACATCACTGTGAACTAGTTGTAAGATTCCTTCTGCCCTCTTTGCACCAGAAGGGAATCTTACCCGATTCTTCTTTCCATATATAAAATGTTCATAGAAATCAAAATTCAGAGAGCAGTTAGACATACCTTCAACCATACCTTTACCATGTAGTATTCAAAGACCCTTCTCTCTGATATGCCCCAGTCTTTGATGCCATAACATAGCCTTTTCTCCAGAGATTATAGGAGTTCTTTCTTCTTCAACTCCAATATTAGGAACAATGGAAATATTACACCCATCACTAATAGTTCTTCCTTCCAGCTTATACAGAGTAACAAACCGAACTCCTTTCAGCAACACCATTGCTCCTTGAACCATCCTGTAGATTTCCTTTTCAAATATTGCTTTTAACCTTGCATTATCCCTTTTTCTTATAGAAATCAAATTTTTGGCCAAACCTGGGATGTGGAGAACACCAGGTAGTCTCCTAATCCTTCCATCTATGAGCCTCAACTTGACTCTCCCTCTTCTTATGATTCTGGTTGTCAAATCATCACCTAATAAAACATTACCTCCATCATACCTTTCATATTCGTAGAACCCCTCCCTATGGGGAGTCATGTGAAAGGATGCACCAGATTCAACAAAACATGCATCATGATCTACATGTGTTCTTGAAGAAGCCAAGTACACATCCCCTCTTTCTTCCTTGGAGGTCTTTTCTTCTGTAGAACGAGATTCTTTAGATCCCTTCTTTTTCTCAACCTTGGATCTACACTTCTTCTTGTAGTGCCCTTATTTTCCACATCTCCAACATACCCTTACAAAATTTTCGATAGATTTAGATCTACCCTTAGACTTAGATATACCACTTGAGAAATTAGATCTATTCCTTTCCTGGGAACGTCCTCTTTCAAATAATGCATATGAGCTATGTCCTTACATATTCTTCCATCTCATCTCCTCCGAAAACAAGGATAAGACCACTTCTTCAAAATTCAAGGCAGTTGTATTACTATCTATGGCCACAACCAGACCATCCAACGAGTCTAGTAGAGAACACAATAAACTGTTACATTTATCTTCATCTGAAATTTTAATCTCAAAAGATACTAATTGACTTACCACAGTATTGAAGGCATTAAAATTCTCTGCCAACGAGTCTCCATCTCTCATCCTTAGGTTATACAAATTCTTTCTGAAGAATAGTTTTTTTCCTAGGGACTTAGATTGATACAACTTCCCTAACTTTTCCCATAAATCCTTGGTTGTAGCTTCCTCTGACACATTCAGTAATATTGAATTGGAGAGACACAGTCAGATTATGCTCTTTGACATCCGATCCAACTTTTTCCAGTCATCTGCTGAAGTTCCTGTAGGTGCAGCACCTACATCTACCATGATCCACTGATCTCTGTCCACCAACAGATCTTCCATATTGAGCTTCCACAACTCAAAAATTTTCCCATTAAACTTCTCGATCTCCAGCTTTGAATTGCTTTCCATTTGTTTTCACATGAAAAATCAATACCATAGATCTCCCATTGTAACAAGGCTTATCACAGTCTCAAGCCAAACCCTTGACCACAAAGGCCTCCCCCTAAAGCCAATAAATCTTTATTACCAAATATAAATTCTAACCTTGTAAAATATATACTGTAAATAGATATTCAGTAAAAGAACATAAAATATACAATAGCAAATACAAACATTACACACAGATGTTTCCCCTGGAAACCCAAACTGGGAAAACCATCATATTCGATATTCATTCATATGTGTTACATTGTTTACAATACAATATACATATAGGATCCAACGACATCCAAAACCCTAACCCAATGACGTGGATTAGTCCACAACCCTAATTCCTTAACTGGAAATAGAAAACCATCTTCAAAAACCATGTGCCAAAAAACCACCTAAAAATGTGACATGTTTCCCGAGGAAGAAATTTTTTTCTTGGGGGCGCTGCCCACCAACCCCAGCACGCTCGAAACAGACGCTTAGACACTAGTACTTGTGCAAAGAATATAATACATACCCAAAACTAACGCTTCAACTTCGATAGCCTCATCTTCCCAAATTGCCAAAGGGATGAAGTTGGGGTGAACCTGCTTAACTTTTCTCGAATCTAGACAATCCAAAGAATGTTTTTTTGCGATATTCCAAGGTGTTTCTTGTTGCATTTCAGGATGCTTCATGATCTTTGGTGTGACATTGAGATCCTCTATTTAATATTTTGAGCCATCAAAAGTAGGGTTTAGAACTGGAGAGACCCCAATGGAGGGAGAGAAGCTAGCTTGAGCCTCTTTGGTCCCCACCATGAGAGGGTCATCAATTGAAGAAAAATCCTTGGAAATAAGTTGATGATCAATGTGGGATCCAACCCACCAGGTTGATTTTTGTTCTTTTCGAGCTTTCTTAGGGCCCCTCGCACATCAGAATGCCAAGTGTCCTATGGAATAACAAGCTCGACACCGTAGAAATATTTTTTTATAATCCATATTTTGAGTCCACAAGTAATTATCCCGCGACAAACTGATTCCAGTCGGAAACCCTTTGCTGAAATCCATTTCTACACAGATCTAAGCATGTGTGCAGATGTTGTATTTTTCTGTTTCAGGGCATCTGAAATGGAACCTTCCTATATCATTACTGATGGAATGGAGAGAGGATAAGCTCCAAAAATGAAAGAGAAAGTTTGTGAACCTAACCAAAATAGGGGATGAAGATAACAAATCTTTCGAAGGGTCAAAAGAAGGAGACCAGGGCCTCATGCATAAACAAGAAATACCCCAAAACCAGGGAGCAAAGATAAATATCAAATCTCTATCTTCTTGGAGATCAAGCTCAAAAATGAGAAAACCTTGAGCACAGAGGTGAATGAAGACATCACCTTTCAAATCTGGCAACCAAGATCTCAAAATTCAATCGTGAAGATCGACAAGATGAGGCCATAGGCCTTCAAAATGACAGATGAGTGTCATGGATTTGAGACGAACTAATTTGGAAATAATGTCCATCCTCAAAGATATGGTAGGTGTTGGAGCGTCATGGACCAAACAAGACGAAGGGTTTAAATTCATCTTGATAGCATCATGAAACAAGATTCCATGGTAGGCATCAAAATCAGAGGGAGATCCCTTGGAAAGACTCCCCGGCAACCCACCAGAAAGATCAGATAGGGAAGATCTGAGGCCTGGAGTAGAGGAACCAAGGCAAGGAGCACCGATGGGAGACAAAGCCTCCATTGTTGGATAAGAACCTGCAATTGAACCTCGCACACGCATGGCAACCATGAGCAAGAGGAGAGTCTAGGGCTAAACCCTAGCCACTGAAACCATTGCGCCGAATGGGCGCCACACGCACGTCAGATGATCATGGTATTGGATGTGTTTGGCTTGTCGGTGAAGCTCGGGTTGTAGTCCATACAAGATGGACCTTAGGAAAGGTATTTTTAAAATTTTGAAGGACATTGAAGTGGGATTTGATCCACTTATGTGTGCACAAGTCACGATACCATTTAATATAGTATCTATGGGTTCAACCCCACGTTCAACCACTACCTCAACGTTCACCCATGGCTCAAAGTAAAGCCCTCACGAGAATTGAACCTTTCCCAAAACTGAAAAACTCCTCACTTTTCACTATTGGATCCAACCCATTTGGAAAAATTATATTCAACTATTTACTTTATTTAAATGTTTGAATTAAATTTATCAAATTTTAAATATTGATTAAATTTATTATTTTTTAAATATTAATATTAAATTTTAACATATATTTGACAATGTGTTGAAGGAAACTATATTAACTATATGAACTTTATATGAATCTGAATCAGTGATATAGTAAAAAAACTTTAATGAAAATAAAAATTAATTACCAATGTCATGTAAATGAAAGTACATTTATCCCATAAAAATTAAGATAAATAAATAAGAACTTGCATTAGATAAATATATTTAAACAATAATTTCTAGATTTCCCAACATTGTTTTCATCTAAACTACTATAATGAAAATAAAAATGAATTACCAATGTCATGTACATTTATCCCATAAGAATTAAGATAAATAAATAAGAACTTGCATTAGATAAATATATTTAAACAATAATTTCTAGAATTCCCAACACTGTTTTCATCTAAAGTATTTGCCAAAGATATTTAAACAATAATTTTGAAAATTCCCAACATTGTTTTAATATAAACTATATAATTTACCATATAGTATAATTTACCATATTCATTAATAGCTCGTAATCATTAATTGCTAATGTAAATTAATAAAAATTAGAGATTTCAAATCATAGTATATTACTATATATAATTTTAAATTCGAATAAATATTAAAAAATTACAATATACAATTTTTCTGCCATTTATATCTATTAAAATTTTCTAGTCTGCCATTTATATATATTTCTTCTTGAAGAGATTCCATTTAATACCTCGTGAATGATGAATCTAATTCATGCTAGAAACGTCTTTTATGTGAGTGGTAAGATAAGAAAACTATGCCTATGTTATGAAGGTAATTAAATAAAGAGAAAGCAATTCAACTGATATGAATATGTAGTTTTCATTTTGGGTGAACTTATAGTTATATAAGTATATTATATATGTATAAGATCTTGTAACATTTCATTTGGTACGCATTAGCTATGTCATGGCCAGATCTGTTCCCTTTGACATATTAAAGGATTGAATGGAAAAATTCATTTCATGGCCATCTCATACATCATAGTGGGTTCTCTTCCTTTCATGTATTAAGAGATTAAGTAAATGAGAAAACTCAATATGTTTTGAATTAAAAAGTAAAGAGTATTAAATGAATGAACAAATAAAAGATAAGTATCTTTTGAATTAAAGAGTAGAGTTAGATTCTATTTGAATATCCAAAATCGTCCAACTTTACATATATCATAACTTTTACATATATTATAACTTGCAATTCAATTAAAATTTTAAATTTAAATATTCATATGAATTTCCACAAAAATATTTCTTCATATGATTTGCCTATATATAAGGGTTATAAAGTGCTCACCAACTATAGTATGATGTGATAATTGGAATTCAATATCTTAAAATTTTATATATAAGAGATACATTTTTTCGGCATATACCATTCCTCTGGAAATGTCTAGAGGATATCATATAGCTCACTGTAAAGAGGAGAGTGATAGTCGGGGATGTAGCTCAAACTGCAGAGCTCAAGCATTAGGGTTTTTTTTAGCTAAATGAATAAGATCTCTAAAGTAAATTAACAACTTATTGGTTTTTTCTTAATTACTAGGAACTCGACACAGAAACTAAATGCATGATCAATTTTGTGAGAGTTGTAAGTTCAACAAAATGAAATTCATTAAAGATTGAAATTCATTAAAGATGTAAATTAAACCAAAGGAAATGCATGACCGTTGTAAACAAAATACATATGATAAATGTGGTGAGAGATCTATAAGTTAAATAGAATGAAATGCGTCAAAGCTGTAAATTAAACAAGGAATTGCATGACCATTGTAAACTAAATACACGATTGATGTAATATATTAACCATACATTAAAATGAATGTATATCTTTATGAATTACAATATATTAACCATACATTAAAATGAATGTATATCTTTATGAATTGCATGAGAGCACCATGCATGTAAAATGCATAAATTACACGAGACCATTAAACGAAGATATGAATTCATAATTGCGCAAGTGGTTACCAAACACCCTGAGAATAAGTATGCTAAACACCATGAAAAGAAGTCTAGGTTTGAAAAGAAGTCTATTGTTCAACAAGAATCCAGTGATCCCACGATCCAATGTTCATTGTTGCATGATCCGATGCAACAATGATCCACAGAGAGTACTATCCAGCATTCAATGATGCATCAACGCTATTAAAGATCGCGATAAGGTTCAGTGATGAAAAGATCAATAAAGGAATTTGGCTTCATCTATACAGAATAAGGTTCAGCGAAATGGATTAAGCCATAATTAGAGAGCAATTAGGGAATTATATATCGAGAGAGATAGCCCAAAAATTGAAACGCAACGCATTGTCATTAAACCCACTTGATCCCATCTAAAAGCTGAGAAACCCTTCGAAAAGAACGAAGAGGAACAAAACGCCTACCACTGTCCATCTGTATTCTAAATGATAAAGAAAAATAATATTAAAAAACAAACGCATGGCCATTAAACGCACTCCAGCCCATCGAAACAGACACCCTACCATGTCCATCCACGTTTTATTTATTATTGAGACAACAATACACTCGTCGATATGGGAGGTGGTAAAATGCAACGCATGAGGTAAATTTTAAAACTCAAGAGGTAAATGTTAAATGAAGAGGTAACTGAAAAGGTAAATATTAAAATTGAAGTAATCTGGTTTAGATTTTATAGATTAAGATTCGTGGCAATTGATAATTCAATGTAGTAATTTGTTAATTATGATATTGTTAATTATGATATGTAAAAGTAAAATAGTAAACATGATGAAATAACAAATTCATAAATGCAAGGGATTTAATGAGGACAATGTTATTCATTGATTTTATTGATTTGGAGGACAAAGAATATGTGAGAATCTTCAATTCCTAAACATCATATCAGATTTTACAATTAAAAGGTTGATTAAACCATCAATTTCAATTGAGGGATTATTGACATAATTAACATACACTAACAAATCTTACATTTTTAATAAGAAATAGTAAAATCCCTAAAAGAAAGTAACAATGAGATAGAAATAGAGTTTTACCATTCTAATATATATAAAAAGGACTATATGTAAAACTGCATATTACACTTCTTCTCCATTACACAAACCTAACATATTTTGAAGAATTTGTGAAAATCTTCAATTCCTAAACATCAAATCAAAATTTTCAATTAAAAAGTTGATTAATCCATAATTTCAATAAGAAAACTATCAACCTAATTACAGTAACAAATCTTACATTTTTAATAAGAAATAGTAAAACCCCTTTTAAAAAAAAAAAAAATGAGATAGAAATAGAGTTCTACCACTCTAATATATAAAAAAACCTAATTTAATTTGATAAATGTTTTGTTTAATATATCCATAATGAACACACATGGTTTAACAAACATAAAAATGATAAGCATACAATTAAAAAAAAATCACACCATTACCAAATTTAATATAGGCAATACACTTTTTCGATTATCTTGAGCTGCCTTTGTAGTCCATAACGAGCGCGTTATCTTGAGCTGCCTCTGTAGCCATAACGAGGAGAAGTGTCTGTTATTTCCATCGCGCCGCTGGCTTCGAAATCGTGCCAGTTCTACTCATGAGCTTAAGGCTCTCTGTAGACGAATCGCAACACTTGGACTGTGTAGGCGAGTGAAATCTGTCATGGCTTCCAAGAGCACGAGTTTGAGCACCGCCGTATCTGATGATGGTGTACAAAGACGCATAGGCGATCATTATTCCAACCTGTGGGACGATAATTTCATACAATATCTCTCATCGCCTGATGGGGTAAGTATATTTATTCTTCAAAATTAATGGAGTAGTCTTCTCTTGCACTGCAATTTGAATGTGTTGTGTTTGGAATCATTTTCCGTTCATCTTTTCAAGAGCACTGAAATGCACGTGAATATTGTTCAGGCATCTTCTGAACGTGCTGAGAAACTAATTGGGGAAGTAAAGGAGATATTCAACTCACTTTCGAGGACAGATGGAGAATTAATGAGTCGTGTCGATGATCTCCTTCAACACCTTTGGATGGTCGATAACGTTGAACGATTGGAGATCGACAGACATTTCCAAACTGAGATAAAAGTTTCCCTTCATTATGTTTACAGGTCAGTGCTGACGGCCTTCAAATTTTTGTTATGTTTTCACTTAACATAACATAGAAATTATTTTGGCCGCCAGTTACTGGAGCGAAAAAGGCATTGGATCTGGGAGACATATTGTTTGTACTGATCTCAACACAACTGCCTTGGAGTTTCGAATTCTTCGACTACATGGATATACTGTGTTTCCGGGTATCCACATTTCAAAGACCAGATGGGCACGAACAGGTTCTGTCAGCGCTATAATCTCACTATATAGGCAATGGCACGAACAGGTTCTGCCATTGCCTTTTTAGTTCATTATCTTGAGCTCCCAGACCTATCATATCATAACGACTCTTATTTTCATCGTGCAGTTGAGTTCCAAATCAATGCAGACGAACGTGTAGAATTCCATGTGACGATTTAGTTCAGGGGAACCCAATTCTTTGCATCATCTACACATACGAATGACATGAATCTTGTTTCAGTGACACTCA
Organism: Picea mariana; assembly: GCA_032191745.1. Lineage (NCBI taxonomy): Eukaryota > Viridiplantae > Streptophyta > Pinopsida > Pinales > Pinaceae > Picea > Picea mariana. The sequence continues at coordinate 962,417 of JASDQU010100914.1, read as the reverse complement.
AATTCTCAAAATATAGAAAATGACAGAGCTCATCATCTAGAAATATATTTTAACTCATTCTGTTTTACATTATGACATTGAATTCTAATTTGACAAGTTTTAAAAGTTAAACAAATGAGTCAATTCAAAATATTAAATGGAAGGCATTAAGGAAATCTAATTTGACAAGTTTTAAAAGTTAAACAAATGAGTCAATTCAAAATATTAAATGGAAGGTATTAAGGAGTAGATTTCTCAAAAAGAGCCTAGAAAAACAAGATGCAAAGTCTGACTGCAAAGTCTTTTTGGTTAATAATAATGTCACATGGATTAATTTAATTAATTTATGAAAAAAATAATAAAATAAGTTAATGGGATTATAATACTACTAAGTTAAAAAAGATTCATAAACAACTGAGTTTTTGGGTTTTTCTCCTCTAAAAACATTCCATTCCATCTTTAGGATTACATTCCATCTTTAAGATTTGGTAGGTAGAATAGTTAATAGCACCATTGCTTAAGTTTAATATATGTATTCATTAACTAAATGAGCAAAATCATGGGAGTCATATTGAAATGTTTGTTAAAAAATTTATAACACATAAATTTCTAAATCTTTTACATTATTTTAATTTCCAAAACATATTTTACATTATTTTAATTTCCAAAACCGTTTAAAAAAAATTAAGGAATATTTTGAATTCAAAATTTTATGTTTAATTAGTTTTAAATGGTTAAAAAGCATGTAAAAACTAAATATGTTAAATAATTATTAAAATTTGAATGGTTATTTAAATAATGTTAGAAAACTATAAAATTGTGATTGTAACCAAAGCCTCTAAATGTTTTAGATCATTCTAAGTTGAAAAAATATTTGGGAAAATTAAACTTATGGTATATTTTAATAATATTTTTTAATTAATAAAATTTGAAAAATAAAATTGTAAATGAAAAAATAAATACACAAAAGTCAATCATACAATAATATTTAGAAGATATTTCATAAAAAAATATTATATAATGAATCAATAATAATAATAATAGATTTAAAAAAATAATTTATTTAAAAAATGTAATTAAACTCAATATAATTATAAGAAACATATTTAACATAGGGTTTTTATGATTATCTTATTGAATAGTGGAAATTGGTTCTTCTTATAAATATTTATCTTTTCTATTTATAACCATAACAAAATGCATCAAAACTCTTTATAGATGCAAAATAAATGCATATAAATTCATTTATAGAATTTGATATAGAATATTGTCTCTAAGGTGAATATATACCTTGTAAATATTTATCTCTATTGTGCATACATACTATGGTGAATTGATGTAGATACTACATATTCACTCAAATAAAACAATAATATATCTAGTGTGAATACATACTATGGTGAATATTATCTTTTCATGGAATCATTAAAAAAACATAGAGAAGAGAGGGAAGCCAAACTTGAAAGTGAGTTATAAGCAATGCTTGATAATAAATTGAGATCCTTAAAAATGATATATAAATATTAGGGTTTGAGTCTTAGCTAGACAAAATGGATGATACATTACAATAAATAAAGAAATGGCATGAAGAAGAGGTTGAAGAAAATCACAATCTTAGGGACAAGTTTAAAGAGATAGAAGAAAAGTGAATTAACAATTTGACCATAAATAGTATGGAATGCAAATTGGATATCAAACTAATCAAAGAAAAAATGAGTGAGTTCATAGTGTTATAACATCAATGTAACTAAAGAGCCTTGAGCCTCATAAGTTTTGGTATAAAAGGAAAAGAAGATGAGGACACATGAGCAATAGTTAAAGAGGAACTAAAAGAAAATCACAAAATGAAACAACTCACCTTATAGAAGAAAAAATGTTGGGAAAAATAATTGAACATAAAGATAGGTTGATTATGGTTATGGTAAGCTCTAATTCCCATAAATATGACATGCTTAGAAAACTCTCGGCTTAAAAGGGTTTGGATTATTTATAAATGAAGAGCTCATTTTAGAAGATCAAGCTAAATTAAGGAAGGAGGTTCAAAAGGTAAATGAATCCAGGAAATAAGGAAAATGAGGAATGATTAGGAACAAAAAGATATTGCTAATGATAGATGCCAAAATGATAACAATAAATAGTAATTTGAGACACTTTTTATCATCTCTTGGAACTGTTGGGGATTTCCTTGAAACAAAGGGCCTGTATTAAGATGGATCCCAAGTGAAATTGATATTATATTTAGGGTTGAAACTTCTTACATAAGAATAAACATCTCTCCTCACATTCATCTTCATAAAAAAAAACCTCTCAATCATTTAATTTGGGTGGATATTTCAAATATAATGCTAAGAATATGTATATAGCAATTTTTTATTTCACACCTATTAATTCTACCTTTTATATAGAAAACAATCTAGATAACAATTGTCCCTAGAAAAGCTTAGAACAAGATATTTACATCTTGAGAAATGAAGGTAGTATCCCCCTATCAGGAGACTTTAATGCTAGAAATGCAACTAATCAAGCTATTGTCTTCAACAATGATTCCAACCCTAATACTCTATGTCTAGAACAGGACCTTGTTTCATCTAATCCATACAAGAGATAATTGGAGCACTTGACCAAGAATTTGTATCGTACCAATCTGATCAAGCTTTGTAGTTCTCAATATCTTATCATTTTCACTAAGGGTTGATCAGAATAAATTGAGTGTAATATAGGACTCAAGCAAGGGTATCCCCTATCCCTTACCTTTTTTTGCATTTACATTGACAAGTTGGAATCTTGTCAAGAAGTTGCAGGTTGTGTTGGAAATGAATCCCTATGGCATAAGTAAGGAAATTAGCATCCTTAAGGACTTCTTCTTTAGTACATGAATGACTGTGAACATTGACAAAATGAAGTTTATGATAATTAAATCCAACAAGATCACCTATGATAATTTCGTATATGACAACAATACTTTGGAGGAAGTTCCTTCGTACAAGTATCTTTGAATTTATATTCACCACAAGTTCAATTGGAACTATAGCATTGAGAAAATGATGAATGGAGGGTGGAAAGATTATTATGGGCTTGAAAATAATTGTAAATTACAAAGCCTTTGACTATGGGATAAGAAAAATATTTTGTTTAATACTGTTGTCACTTCTATTATCTTTGTAAATATGTGAAGTTTGGGGAGGATTTAGTATCTCTCTCAATCATTGAGAAAGATAAAAAAAAATACAAAAGAATTGTATAACTTGTAATTTCAAAATTAAAGACAATACACTCTATCCTATCCTCCTCGTACAAGAGATCATTTCCCCAATAGAGAGCACATCCAGGATTAAGTACTTAATTTACAAAAACAAGATAAACAATATGGATGAAAATAGTCTCCCCAAAATTACTTAAGATTCTATCAAAAATTACCAATGACTAAAGAGGCATGGCATAATGATGCAAAGACTTGGCTAAATCATTGGGGAATAAAATAAGAAGTTATTTTGTAGAATAAGGATGATATTAAAAATATTGAATTTATGGTGCAATAAAGAATTAGAGGATAAAATGAGATTAAGATGTTATAAGAAGGTGGTTAACCCTAATCTTGAGAATCAAAAGTATCTCTATGTTGTTTTGACTAGCCTTAAAAAGATGATGAATATTTCTAAAATAAAACTAATTCTCATGAGTCATCTAGTGCAATGTTAAACAATTCCCAAAACACCATGACATGAAATAGTATGTCACCTTTGTGAGACCAAGTGGGTTGAAGATGCAAAACACTTTATTTTGGAGTTCTGGGCATATACCCAAATTAGATATCAATTTCAAAATATATAGTTCAAGTTGGAACTCTTCTCCTAATGTTTTTTTGAGCATCCAAATAATAATATAAATAAATCTAAGTAATCTATTTCCATTCTTAACATCTCATAGACCAATTTTGATCTCATTGGGGGTTAACCATCATAATGATGATGATCATCATCATATAAATTTAGTCCTAAACACTTTAAAAATACAAATAAGTCATACTAAAGTTTTCTTAAAATAAATATAAGAAGTATTTAAGATTACAAGAAAAATGAATATTACCAAACATTATATACATTATATATAAATTTAGTCGTAAACACTTTAAAAATACAATTAAATCATACTAATTTTTTCTTAAAATAAATATATGAAGTATTTAAGATTACAAGAAAATAAATATTACCAAATATTATATACATTATATATAAATTTAGTCCTAAACACTTTAAAACTACAATGAAGTCATACTAAAATTTTCTTAAAATAAATATAAGAAGTGTTTAAGATTACAAGAAAAATGAATATTACCAAACATTATATACATTATATATAAATTTAATCCTAAACACTTTAAAAATACAATTAAGTCATACTAAAGTTTTCTTAAAATAAATATAAAAAGTATTTAAGATTACAAGAAAAATGAATATTACCCAACATTATATACATTATATATAAATTTAGTCCTAAAAACATTAAAAATACAATTAAGTCATACTAAAGTTTTTTTAAAATAAATATAAGAAGTATTTAAGATTACAAGAAAAATGAATATTACCAAACATTATATATAAATTTAATCCTAAACACTTTAAAAATACAATTAAATCATATAAAAGTTTTCTTAAAATAAATATAAATATAAGAAGTATTTAAGATTACAAGAAAAATGAATATTATATACATTATCATATATTTAATAAAAAAAAATATTTTAATAAAAATTATTATGAAATTTTAATATATATAATTGAAAATAAAATATATTAATAGATTCATTTACCAAGTCAAATAGATAAATTTAGATTTTGCAATTTAAAATAAGAGTTGATATCATGGTTAAGATAAAACAAATTAAAATATAAAATAAAATAATATAAAAGTTTTAATAAAAAAATAATATGAAAACCAACAATCGCCTTAAAAAAATAACAATATTTATTTCTGATAGAAACATCTTCATGCAGAAAACACTTATAATATGTATAATATGTTGGCACTCAGATTTGAATACCTTACCTAGATTTTTGGACTTGCTCCAATAAAATCTGAGTACTAATATTATGCATATGGAATCTAGAGCATTGAGGTTATTTCTGAAAGCATAATCAAGTTCAATATTGTATAGTGAGGAATATATTGGTAGTTCTAATCGAATTCTGGATATTATTCCATGGAAGAGAAGAGGAGGTTTAAATAGCATTCTGGACATTTTAGAAAAAAGTGATAACATAAATAACAACTCGTATTTAATAACAACTTATATAAATATGAAAAGATCATATGAATGCAGATCATTTTTTGAAATTATATATATATCTATCTATATATAAAATAAAAAAATTAAACGAGGGATTTATCAATAAAACATGGATACCCTAAAACACAGTATATCCATGTAGTCGAAGAATTCTAAACCCCAAGGCAGTTGTGCTGAGATTAGTACAAACACTATCTCGCGCACATCCATTGCCCTTTTCGGTCCAATAACTGCTGGCCAAAGGAATTTCTGGGTTTTATGTGTATTCATCGTGAAAACATAACAAAAGTTTCAAGGCCGTAGGGACTGACCTGTAAACATAATGAAGGGCAACTTTTATCTCAGTTTGGAAATGTCTGTCGATCCCCAATCGTTCAACATTATCGACCATCCAAAGGTGTTGAAGGAGATCATCAACAGAACTCATTAATTCTTCATCTGCCATCGAAAGTGAGATGAAAATCTCCTTTACTTTCCCAATAACGTTCACCGAATGAAGATGCCTGAACAATATACAATTCTAGTGAATTTCTGTGCACTCCAGTGCTCTTGAAAAGACCAAGAGAAAATTGCAGCGCTAGAGAAAACTACACATTAATTTTGAAGGATTGAAGGAAGGAAGGAATACGCAGGATAAATATGAATGATGATGATCGCGTCTTGGTCTATGGAGAGCATTAAGCTCATGAGTAGGACTGATCAACAATTTGTAGAGGCACGATTTGGAAGCCAACGGCACGACGGAAATAAGAGATATTCCTGCCCGTTATGACATTATAGGTTTTGGACTATGGAGGCAGCTCAACCTGTTCCTGTCATTGCCTATAAATAGCCCATGGACTATACTGATTCGTCATACTGTGTTTTCACAGTAACGAAAGCTTAGATTTCCTTATCAATCTCTATCTTTGTCCACCGTTAACAATAATCAATTGCTCACCTAATCAGCTCACGCTAGACGGATACAAGTTGTCATTCCGTGTTGCTGAGTGAAAAACAATGCCTATTGATAAGTGGGGTTAGTTGAAAAATAAGCGATTCCAGACTCAGTAGTAAATCGTGTGTATATGTCATTCTTTGAGAAATTCTGGGCTCTTAAGTTATTCTTCTTTTGGAAGTATTGAAATTCCGGGCTCTTAAGTTATTCTTCTTTTGGAAGTATTGTAGTTTTTTCGTAGTTATTCTTCTTTTGGAAGTGTTGAAATTGCGGTTTTATGACGATTACGATGTCACGTAGACTTTCATGGACGTTGTTATCTGGTGGAGAGTTACGTTTACATCGTTGTTAAACTTCATCTGTGGCGGAAGAGGTACCTAGAGTGGGTGGGTGTACATTTAGTGTAGGGCAGAAGAGGTATGGCGGAAGAAGTCTTTACAGTCGGTGGGTATGTTTATAGTGTATGGCGGAAGAGGCATCACAGTCGGTGGGCGTGCTTTTGGAAGTATTATATTGTTTTAATAGTCTTGCACAGAACAGTTATCTACAGTGCGCAAAATGGGTGTGCTTTTGGAAGTATTATATTTTAACATATTATTCTGGATTTTATGAAGTAGTTGAGATTGTATGATGTTCGTTAAAAATTAACTAGCACAGCCGCTAACTCGTTGTTGAGAACGTTCTAAAGGTATCAGCTATGAAAAGTAAACATTCACCTAATTTTTTAATTTTTTACAATCATTCAAAATCGAACCCTAATGGAAGAGTAAATGAAAATTTTCCAACAACCAATGTATTTAAGCAATGGCAAGTCCTTTGAATCATATGAGTCAACGGGTCTGTTGCTTCTGGATCCGACTCTGCGCTCTTCACCTTTCTGGCGGCTCTTCACGTTCCTGGCGGATCCGACTCTGCGCTCTTCACCTTCCTGGCGGCTCTGCGCTCTTCACCTTCCTGACCTCCCGACTCTGCGCTTTACCTGTCGGCTCTCCAGAAACGCACGCAGAATGTGGCATCACAATTCACATACATGGGATCCGTGGCAATGAAGATGAAGCTGTCTCTGGTAATCAATTATAGATTTTAATTGTTGGTAATCAATTCAAGGTGGCAATTATATGGTTGGATAGTAATTTCTTAATATGATTAAGTAAATGTGAAAAAGTAAACATGTAAATGGATGTTTTGATAAATGCAAGAAAGTTATGAACAATAAATCTGATCCATTGATTTTGGAGGATGACTAAGAATATGCTAGCATCTTCAATGCATAGCCATCACATTAGGGTTTAAGGTTAAATAAGATTAAAAGATCATTAATTGTGCCCATTGTCAATAGGTGTATGCCTTTCGGCTTAATTACAATTTTTTTTAATGATAAAAAGGGATATTGTTTTTACGCGAAAGGCGTACACCTATTGACAATGGGTACATTTAATAGGTTTTTAGTGCTTAATCAGTTTTGTATGGACAAGATTAAATATTGATGGAATATTCTTAGTCGTCCCAATAAATTAATGGTTGTGATTTCAACCACTAACTTTCTCACTATTATAAAGGCGTCCGTTTACATGCTTATTTTTTTACTTTTACTTAATCATATTTAAAATTTACTGTGATGACTAGCTGATTGCCACATCTAAGTAATTAACAAAGATTAAAGCCAAATTTCATTTTATGACCATGTACAACATCAGAGTAACTGTGTGCGCGTGGAGGCAATGAATCGCTTTGGGCGCTTGGAGGCAACGAGTCGTCGCCAGCGCTCATAGCTTTACTTCTCGGCGTATTTCCTTGCAGCTCCATAGGCAAATCTTTTCTCATACCGTCATTAGAACAGAAGGCAATGAGCAAAAGAACAGTATGGGGAACTGGATTTCAAGGCAACGACTCTAGCAGTGAAATTAGCTACGGTTCTACTTCTTATGAACGGGTTGCTGTAATAGATATTCTGATAATTTGGCTGGGGGAATTAAACAATCGCGAGTACAAACAGACGCATATCATTCAAATGGAGGAGGAATGGTACAGCCACCCATGCAGATGGACTCGGCTTCAACAATATTGTTTTGGCTGTGGTCTATCTAAGTTTGCTTATATTTCAGACACGTAATTATGTATCATGAGATCTTTAAGAGCACCCAGGTTTTGCTCCAGTTAACTCTGG
>JASDQU010100914.1:937998-953666 GCA_032191745.1 Picea mariana | reverse complement strand
TTTGAAGTAGAGGAAAAGCCAACCCCGTCCAAGTGGTGTGAGGGTAGGGACATAACCCAGGATAGGTCTCCAAGATTTGGACATCCAAGTATCCAAGTCTGATGTGCAGAGGTGTCTGTATGATAACCTGCCAACTAGACTGCAGAGAGCCATGGATACAGACTCTGCTAGTCCAATATCAGTGCCAAGAGTGAGCTTCTTCCTTGTTTTTTTGGAATTCCAAGGTCGTGGAGGAGTCTTTCCACTAAGTGGATGAGGGTGTTGCTTTTGTGTGGCTCGAGCAAAAGAAGAATATCTAGAAGTCTGGTGCACCTTTGTGCTGTGATGAGTGAGTGTGGGTCCATGGCTTGTGGTAAGAAAGGGTGTGTTATGGGGTGGGGCCGATACAAAATGTGAAGGTCTACAGTCCGAGTCAGCAGGAGGTTGTGGTAGATGTGAAGAGCCCAATGCATGATGATCAAGAATAACTGTAGAAGGAAAGTATGTGGGTGATGTTCGAGTTGTGGTTAGGGTATCAAGGGAAGCAGAGTGTAAGGGAGGAGAAGTATGTTGGGTGTGGACCAAAGGGTCGTTTGTTCCCCTTGTGAGCTCATCCACCGATGTGAAGAGGCCTGCGCTATTCCAGAGGATTTCGTCATCAACACTCATAAGTGCTCTAACATCTGCCTCCATCTGGGAAAATCTCAAGAAGGCATGGAGATAGAAGAAGTTAAAAGAACATGAGCAGTATGGTGTCTCGTGAAAGAGTCAAAGATGTGTCTTCTGGTCGGGCAGTCTAGTGAGATGGTTCAAAGTGTGAGTAGCTAACAATCTATGATGAGGCTACTGGTCAAGCTGCTTACGAGTTTGGTGCAGAAGAAAAGGATAAAACAGTGGTCATATCTAGGAGTATTGACTCATGACGAGGGTCAGAGGTAAGAGTTTAAGCAAGAAGAGGAGGTGTTGCAGGACATCAGTATACTCTTGTCCTCCAAGCCACTCAAGTCGAGGTTGTAAGAGTTGTGAACTCAGAGTCCATGATTTAGAGAGCTCAGGGAAATCGCGATGATCACCAGTGAAACTCATTGTCAGAGCACTGTTTGTTGCAGATGTGTGTGTTGCGGGACTAATGTGTTCTGTGATCAAGCAGGTCTCTGAGACACTCAGTCATGATCAGAAAGTGAGTTGGACTCAGAGTCCAAGGTCTAGAGGAGTCAGGTCTGTTTGTAAGACCGTCATTATTGAACCAATCGACCAAAACCTTACTCCTACCCAAAGGAACCGTTCACATCTTCATCCAAAGTTAGTTTGGGTCAATAATTACATTAAATCTTGATACCACATAAAGAAAAACATGAATAAATGAAATAAATTTCATTACATTAAATCTTAATAATAAATTATTTATATAGAATGCCACGTTTTGTAGTAAGGATCACGCTCCAACATTTAGATAATTATTAAAAATATTTAATTAAAAACACATCAACATAATAAGAAATGAAAACAAGTAAAATCAATATATAATAAAATTATTAAAAATATTTAATTAAAAAATATCAACATATTAATCGAAAATCTTTGTTCTCTCAAAATATTAAAAGTATTTAATTAAAAAAATATCAACATATCAATCGAAAATCTTTGTCTTCACTCTAGTCTTCCCAAATTTATGCATTATTCAAAAGACACTTTCTTGGCATAGTTTTAGTATTTTGGCGGTAGAATTTATATCTTTTGAGTTTTTTGGTCGGAATTTGGCAATGTAAATTTGGATAAAATCCCTATTTTTTATTGTTTAAATTGTATTTTTGAATGCATAAATGGATTCAGCATGAAAACACTTGGATTATACAAACTTAACCACTCAAATCACAGAAAAAGTTGCAAAAAAACCTCCAAAAAAAATAGAGATAAAACATAGAATGTTTAGATTACTGCGTTGACTATGATTCCTCAAATCACGGTGGCACTTTAAATCAACGCCAGATTTCGATCAGAAATCCATCACATGGGAGTAGGAAAAAGATGTGTTACGATATCAAGCAGTCGAGTCGATCTTTTATTTTTCAATGTGGCTTTTCTCCTATTGTATGTCTCTCTCCTCTTCTAGTAAACTCAAGGAGCACTAACTCCTGTGGGCCATTCGGAGCAGGCCCTAGCCTTGAAAGTCTCTGCGGCCATATCCACCGCCACGGTTGCCGTGAGATGGAACATGGTTCACGTATCTTTTGCCAAAGCCAACATCAACGCGCCCAGAGTTTGAGTAGTGTTCGAGAATTGAAGGAAGGCAGGCAGGCAAAGAGATTGGCGTTGCTGGAAAATGAAGATGCCAGGCAGAAGAAATTCGATTGAAGTTCCAGTAGCAGCTGTGGTGGTTGCACAATTCATAACAATAATATGTTGGTATGTTGTGGCGGTGGCAGGTACGGGTATGGAATTTCCCAGGGAGGCGCTGCCCACGGAATCCGGATATCTGAGTATAGAGGGAAAGAACGGCGCTCTGATGTTCTATGCATACTACGAGGCCATCTCTCCCGCAACCGAGCAACAAATGTCTGATGTTCCCATTCTGCTGTGGCTGCAAGGAGGTCCCGGCTGCTCTGGCATGATCGGAAATTTCTTCGAATTAGGGCCCTGGAGAATCGAAGGCCCTGATCTCCGTTTGCACCAAAATGCTGCGCCTTGGAATCGTGTGTTTGGCGTACTTTTCTTGGACAGTCCTATTGGAAGCGGATTTAGCATTGCCCCTTCCGAGGACCACATTCCTACCAATCAAGAAGAGGTTGCCAAGGACTTGTACGCGGCCCTGCAAGCGTTCTTCAATCTGAATCCGCTGTTTCGTGGGCGGCCATTTTTTGTAGCGGGCGAGAGCTATGCGGGAAAGTATGTTCCCTCGCTGGGCTTGTATATGCTCAACAAGCTGGACAACAAAGGGAAGGAGGAGGAGAGGGCATTGCCTTTGCGACTGGATGGACTGGCCATCGGCAATGGATTAACCCATCCCGTCGTGCAGGTCCAGTCGCACGCTTATGTTGCTTACGCTGTGGGGCTCATCGATTCTCAAGAAAAGCTCCGCCTTGAAATTCTGCAGCAGGAAGCGGCGACCCTCACTGGGCAACAGAAATGGCAGGATGCCCGCATTGCCAGAAATCGTGTCCTCCGACGCCTCAGCAACGTTACAGGCCTCGCCACTCTGTACGACATGAGGAGGACGCTCCCATATTACACCTCCGAGAATGGCACCGATTTCCTCTCCGTCTTCCTCAATCAGCCTGCCGTGAAAGAAGCGCTGAAGGCGGATGTGAATACCGAATGGGAGGACTGCAGCCAGGCGGTGGGCAAGAAGATGGGCGAGGATGTGATGAAGAGCAGTAAGTGGATGGTGGAAATCCTGGTGCGGCGGAGGCCAATTCTGTTGTATCAGGGGCAGTTTGACCTGAGGGACGGTGTTGTCTCAACCGAAGACTGGATTTCTATTCTCGATTGGGAAGGATTAACCGATTTTCTGGCCTCCAAGAAAAGGGTGTGGAAAGTGTCCAGCAGGCTGGCCGGCTATGTCCGCTCCCATTCAAATCTCACCCATGTGGTTGTGTCTGGCGCGGGCCATCTTGTGCCTGCTGATCAGAATCTTCACTCCCAGATTATGATTGAAGCCTGGGTTAACAGACTCCATCTTTTCTAATCAATCCAAATGAGTATAATGAATCATACATTGAATCTGTATTAGTATCATGAATCTTCTCATTTTAACCGGCATTACGATCTGTTCGCCTAGCTTTGAAGAGGATTCATATATTGAAATATGTTATTACGGATCCAGTATGTTAAGGCTCTGCATCGGATCCCACGAGTATACATTAATTATTGTATTTCGTTAAGTACATGGCATCAGCTTTAAAATAAAACCTATGTTCGAGTGGAAAGCCGATAAAGATATGTGGATGCGAGTCAAATATGTAGTGTGAATTGCTTATGCCCAAAGACGTACAACTATTGACAATGGGTGCATTTAATAGGTTTTTAGTGCTTAATCAGTTTTGTATGGACAAGATTAAATATTGATGGAATATTTTTAGTCGTCCCAATAAATCAATGGTTGTGATTTCAATCACTAACTTTCTCACTATTATAAAGGCGTCCGTTTACATGCTTATTTTTTTACTTTTACTTAATCATATTTAAAATTTACTGTGGTGACTAGATGATTACCACGTCTAAGTAATTAACAAAGATTAAAACCAAATTTCATTTTATGGCCATGTACAACATCTGTACAACATCAGAGTAACTGTGTGCGCGTGGAGGCAATGAATCGCTGTGGGCGCTTGGAGGCAACGAGTCGTCGCCAGCGCTCATAGCTTTACTTCTCGGCGTATTTCCTTGCAGCTCCATAGGCAAATCTTTTCTCATACCGTCATTAGAACAGAAGGCAATGAGCAAACGAACAGTATGGGGAACTGGATTTCAAGGCAACGACTCTAGCAGTGAAATTAGCTACGGTTCTACTTCTTATGAACGGGTTGCTGTAATAGATATTCTGATAATTTGGCTGGGGGAATTAAACAATCGCGTGTACAGACAGACGCATATCATTCAAATGGAGGAGGAATGGTACAGCCACCCATGCAGATGGACTCGGCTTCAACAATATTGTTTTGGCTGTGGTCTATCTAAGTTTGCTTATATTTCAGACACGTAATTATGTATCATGAGATCTTTAAGAGCACCCAGGTTTTGCTCCAGTTAACTCTGGTGGTTTGAATGAGGTTTAGTTTTATTCGGTCATTGGGTCTATCCTTGTGGAATCCTAGATCGTTCGTTTTTAGGTTTATTAGGGCATTGGGTTTACCTTTGTATAATTCTGTATTTCTTTTTATAATTGGGATATTTCTTTATATGTAATTAAGGTTTTATAAAAAAAAATTAATTTAAGATTTCAAACAAGAGTACACCATAATATTATTATTGCTTCATACATTATGCTTTTAGGGTTGTATAATTTTTTTTTATTTAGAATTAAAAAAAGTAGAACACCATAAAAATTTATGTGGAATATATTGATTTTCAATTTTCATTATTGATAATTTTTTGGTCATGCTTTAGGGTTTTATAAGAAAAACATGGTGTTTTTAGGGTTTTTACACAGTAAGGTATAACCAATTTATGATCATGGACAGTTGTCACTTTTATTTTATGGCTTTCATTTTACGGTTACCTTTCATTTTGTGAGCCAACCAAAACTTTTATTTATGATTATGGACAGCCGTGAGTTTTCTTTTATGGCTTTCATTTTATGGTTACCTTTCATTTTGTGAGCCAACCAAAACCTTTCGACGTTCACCAGCTACAAATTTGTGGCTGTGCTAGTTCTATAAACTACCAATATAATATGAAACAATACCGGAAAATAATTTCAAAATAAAGGCAAAACAAAAACAAAGTATATATTATCTGAAAGGAATCATCCATAAAGAAATGGTTTGTTTTATCAGTTTTTCTTTTCAATTTGTAGGTGTTATGGCCTTGAAGCCTTCATCAAAACCTAGGCCAACTCCTTATTTCATGCCATTGAAAGTTCCATGTATGTGGAATTATGGGCATGTACAGGCAAAGATAAAAGAAGGGAAGCTTGTTGCTACGCATAAAGCATATGCAACAAATAATTAAGGCAAGGTGCATGTGGCTGTGTGTGCAAGGCGAAGTGGAAGCCTTAGATCTGCCATCTGCATGCAGAATAAGCAAAGCAAAGGGCACGCGGTTGTAGTGCAAAGGCTATAAATCGAGGTGTGAGTAAGGTAGAGTGGAAGACTTAACACCCCATGTTGTACAAAAGGCTCTTTAACTTCAACACGCTACCTTGGTGCAACCCATTTACCGAGATACTAAATATCTTGGATTTTTACCTTGGAAAGCCATTTGGCATCTTGATATCTTGGTATTGTCTTTGTGTTATTATTATGTTTATCGTTGTTTTCTTCAACACTTTTTGTTAGCAATTGGTTACAATTTGCAAGTATTATACAAGTTAGAATTAATGCAAAAATAATCTGAACAATTTAATTCCACAAAATCAATTAAGCTTTGTGCCATTGATTTGACTCGACTCAACCATAGGCTAAGCTATTACAAATCATATTGGCATCACAGTGCAAGTTTGAAAACACTTGGTGAAAAGTATAGTAAATGTGATCCACCAAGTTGCACTAGGATGGACTTGTAGATAAGCCACCAAAGATTGAACAAATACTTGTTCAAAATTCAGAGTTCAAAAGTCCGGCCGACCAGTATGGCATTTTTCGATTTTTTACCACATTCCAAACCGAAATTGTAATAAAATGACTTAAGCATGTGATTTTTGTAAAAGGCTTAGTCACCCAACGATTAGACACTAGTACTTTATTCTAGAGTGTTTTTTTTACTTGCTAATTATATTTTGCTCTTTAAGCGATCTATAATTTTCGAGTTTTTTCACTCAATAACCTCCAAAGTTGGAGTAATTGTACTGTCACATATGACTTGGAGAGTGTTTTAATTGTACTAGCTCCTCGCAAGAGGCTGGACAATGTGGACAATAGTTTAATTAGAAAACATTGACTTTTCGGTGTTTTATTTTCTGTTTAAAATAAACCTTCCCCTCAACGCCCGGTGTTTGTTCTTGACCCTTCTAGTTGTGAGCTTGCCTCGACCTTCTGGAAGTAAGTTTCAAACACATCGGGTTGGTTAGTGCAGATTAGATTAACTAGGACAGTCTTTAAAAGTTATTTCTGGTATGGAAACGTAAGAGAATTTGTTTAAGAAATCCAGTGGGAACTTTCAGATCTAGGTTCTCCCTATCGGATCTCCCACATTTTCTTGATCTTGTGTGCAAAATCAGAGGGATATTCTCCCTGTTGAATATTCAACAAGCCCAACCTCCATCCTAAGAAATATCCTCTTGGAGGCCACATTTAGATTAGTTTTATTTCCATGCAACAATAATCATATCTCACTAACTTACTTTAAAACTTTCAAAGGCAATATCACAAAGCACGTGTTTCATTCAGCAGCCCACAAACTCATTAAGGCATTGGTCTCATTATTTACACGTATCTTTGCTACAATTTCATATGTGCAAGAGTTTACTTTCATTCATTATATTTGTGATTGTCTAATAAGCTTGTGGTTTATTACTTGCAGATAATTTGTATCGTTTGATCACATTTTATGCAAGTATTTCATGTATTGAATATATCTTTACATCAAGCTTTTATCTTATGAATGAATGAATGAGTATCATATACTGCTAGTGTAAGTTTTGTTTTGATATACTTGTCTTTAATTGCAATAAAACTCCTAGAATTATTATTTTTCTTATATTAGCTTAAGCCATAGTATTTTGTTAGGGACTACCCTCCTTGGCTTCGCTAGGAGTTGGCCTAAACGAAGGAGTCGAGGATCAGGTGACAGCACCTTGACTCAAGACTTGCCCCCAAGGATACACCAAGTGGATTGAAGATTTCTTCCATGTCACCCAGGTGTGTTTGATCTTTTTAGAAAAATGAGAGCATGCAAGAATCCAGAATCAGTAACCTACATCACAAATGTCTTGCCAAAAACAACATCATCTCCACATGCATATAGAAACCAACAATTAAAATACAAGTTACACTAATAGAAGAAAATGAAATGGTAAAGAAATGAAAGTGAAATACAAGGAAGAAGGGTTAGAGAGATATGTTACAAAGGATTCCCCCATGGGCATCAGATATCATCATTGAAGACCAATTTGAAAAGTTGTCTGATTGTTGGTAGATTTAACCTTTCCATTCTCCAATTGGTTGAGGTAGAAAACAATTGATCCAACCAAGTCATGGATGCCATAAGCCTGAGATGTTTGAAAAGTCCTTGTTCGGGATGACTCATTGAAGATCATTTTCCAAGTTTTATCAACTTGGAGTTTCTCTTGAGAATAGACCACCCAAGAAACATGTGTCTTTCTTTATTCAACCAAACTTTGAACTCTGGCAAGCCTTGTAAATTTTTTATGAATTTCTGAATTGGATTGTCATGGTGGAAGGCCAACCATTGCTCATAATGATCTGGAATTGATAAACTAAGGTTGTCTTCCATTTTCCCAATGTTATATGTTATTAAGTCCTCTGATGGTTGAGAGATTGGAATTAGAACTCTCAAGGAATCTGCTTCGTTGTTTTCATCAAAGCAGTCGAAGATATTCTCTAAAGAGATGGGTTCTTCGAGAGGAGAGTGGAGATTTGAATTATTTGGATATTCAACAACTTCAAACTCAAACTCCTTTGTTTCTTCCTGAACAATTACTGACTCACCTATAGGCTCTTCCGGAATTTCCAAGTGAAATTCTCTTTCTTGTTCACAGTGAAGCTCAGGCTCTATAGGGTCCAAATATTCAATACAAGCTTCTGCCTCTGCAAGGCGAGCTTCCATGGCCCTTAACTGTTTTGCATAGATCAACTCCATAGCCTGAATGGCTTCCTTAAACTTCTTATTGGAATCTGGTGAAACATCTATCTTAGTATTTGGACTGATTGTCTTTTTATCCAAAGGTTTCTTCTCCTTCCATTTTTCCATAAAAGCATCAATCAATTCATTGTAAGTTTTAATATGTTTATCCTGAAGTTCTGTAAACCAATCAAGATCATCATCATCAAAAGATAAGATAACCAATTTCATTTCCACATCTTCATATACGGCATTGCAACACCATTTATTAAAGCAATGGAAAACTTTCTTAACATGTCGTCTAGCATCAACAACATTATTACTTTGAAAATAAGACAAATTTTGTAAAGTTTTTTTCCGGAATCACATGTAGATAACCACTTATTGCAAAAAAATCAATAGGTTTATAAAGATCATCCATTTCTAAACTAGATTTATTACGCAATAAACAAAAAATTCTAACAGAAATGGACTGGGACCCAAAAATTATAAAGGATCCTACGAGAAGAAAGCTTGGCTAACCTCCTCCAAAAACCCTTTCCGGTTCAAGGATGAAGCTAAGCAAATTGTGAGTTCCTTCTTGCAGAATACTTTGTCAAATTATTTTGAAGTGGATTTGCCAGATAATCAAGTTTATTCTAAACAAACAAGAAGCATCAAACAAAGAAAAAACAAAAAGGAAAACAAAAAGTCGTACTTCGGGAATAGAAAGATTTATCCCCGGCAACGGCGCCAAAATGTTGTCGCCTTTATACACACTTGGGTGACGTGGAAGAAATCTTCAATCCACTTGGTGTGTCCTTGGAGGCAAATCTCGATTCAAGGTGTTGTCACCTGATCCTCGACTCCTCCGTCTTAGGCCAACTCCTAGCGAAGCCAAGGGGGGTTGTCCCTAACAAAACACTATGGCTTAAGCTAATATAAGAAAAAGAATAATTCTAGGAGTTTTATTGAAATTAAAGACAAGTATATCAAAGCAAAGCTTACACTAGAAGTATATGATACTCATTCATTCATTCATAAGATAAAAGCTTGATGTAAAGAGATATTCAATACATGAAATACTTGCATAAAATGTGATAAAGGATACAAATTATCTACAAGTAATAAACCACAAGCTTATTAGACAATCACAAATATAATGAATGAAAGTAAACTCTTGCATATATGAAATTGTAACAAAGATACGTGTAAATAATGAGACTAGTGCCTTAATGAGATTGTGGGTTGTTGAATGAAAAGTGTGTTTTTTGATATTGTCTTTGAAAGTTTTAAAGTAAGTTAGTGAGATATGATTATTATTGCATGGAAATAAAACTAATCTAAATGTGGCCTCCAAGAGGATATTTCTTAGGACGGAGGTTGAGCTTGCCGAATATCCAACAGGGAGAATATCCCTTTGATTTTGCACACAAACTCAAGAAAATGTGGGAGATCCGACAAGGAGAACCTATATCTCAAAGTTCCCACCGGATTTCTTACACAAATTCTCTTATGTTTCCATACCAGAAATAACTCTTAAAAATTGTCCTAGTTAATCTAATCCGCACTGACCAGCCCGGTGTGTTTGAAACTTACTCCCAGAAGGTCGAGGCAAGCTCGCAACTAGAAGGGTCAGGAACAAGCGCCAGGAGCTGAGGGGAAGGTTTATTTTAAACAGAAAGTAAAATATTGAAAAGCAAATGTTTTTTAACTAAGCTATTGTCCACATTGTCCAGCCTCTTGCGAGGAGCGAAGGGGATGGGTTTATTTGCCAAATTGAAATCAAATTAAAGTTCTAGTGCTTTGTGATGAATTATAAGATTAATTTTAGCTTATACTTAGATGTGAAAATTGAATCTAAGCTAAAATTGCAAGAATTGAGACAATCACCAAAACACCATTTCCCCCTTGAGGGATGAAGAGTGGGAGCTTGAAACCCCACTAATTTTATTAATGAAATTACAAAACTCTTTTTTGGGATGACTTGTGACCATTCATTAGGGGGGTCACAAGTGTTTACAAAGTTTACAATGAGTTTATTGATCTAGAGGGTGCTCCCAGGGGTTCTCGAAAGTCCAAATCCACCCAAAACGGACAAATTTTCCCCTTGGTTGTTCGCAAACCTGCACAAAACAACAAGCACACAATGACAAAAGATGCCCAAACACACTTTGGAAGTGTCTTGGACTTATGTCAGTAAAACCCAAAAACTTCTAAGTAAAATGCTAAAGAAAAAGTACAAAAAGGAGCTAAGGAAAACAAGCTAGAAAGCTTGCCTCCTTAGGGTCTTTGATTTCTGTTCTAAAACATCAAATTAAAAGCACTTAGATTTGCCAAATATTCAAAGAAAACTCTTGAAAAATGACCATTTTTTAATCTTTAAAAATTTAGAAGAAAACTTGTTAAAAGGAGAATTTTTTCCTATGCTAGATCTAAACTTTATATAAAACTTGAAAGTATAAAATTAGATCTAACTTAAGTTATGCATGCAAAGTAAGATAGCAAAGATTTAGATTTAAGTTTTAGATCCTAACATTTGCATGCAATGAAGTAACCAAAAGGAAAGTAGAATTTCTTTGAGAAAGAGAGAAATAATAGCTTGTAAGCTTTGGAATCCTTGGGCAATGGGGTCTTTAGATGGATTAAAGAGGGATTGAGTCTTTAGATCCGTGAAGTTGTGAAGCAACAACCGAGTTCCATCACCACTTCAAGCTATCAGAACCTGTAAGCTTTAAAATCTTGCAATAAAATTTGTTAACAAAAATTAGTGACACCTACAAAAGAGACTTGAAGAGTATGTTAGTTAACTGAAACATGCATACAAATCAAAGCCTCTAAATATAAATGAACAATAGGATTAACATCAAGCTAGATAAAATCATATTCGATAGAGTGATAACACCCTACAAAAGGCCAAATTAACAAATCAAAAGAAGAAATTAAGCAGGTATTACCTCATAGATTAAGCATAAATAACATCAAGCATCCACACACATGTATAACCCACCTTCTTGACCTCCAAAGTCTCTTTATTCCAAATGAAAGTATTACAATAGTATACAACCACAAGCAAGACTCCCCAACTCCAACTAGTCTACAATGGAGAGGTCGACTTTCTTATATAGCATGAGAGAGTGATGTTTCCCAAGAAGGAGGGTGAGTTATCTCCAAGGAAAAGCATGATGTTTCCTCATCACAAGGTCGAGTCATCTTAAGCATGAAAGCGTGGTGTTTCTAAAGAAAGTGAGAGATGTTTCCTTCTCCAAACGTGAAAGAAAATGTTTCCCATTAGAAGGGCAGCTCAACTCAAGGATGAGGAAGATGTTTCCAAAGAGAAAAAGCGTGACCAAATAAGAAAGTGTGTCTTTCCTTCTTGGATGTCCAACTTGTTATCCTCGATTTCTAGGGATAACTAGGAGATCATGTCTCGAGGCCCACAGGTCCTAGACATGGAGTACCAAGAGCAGGATTGACCTAAGCATGGCCCTGGAGGGCCCATCTTTCTTCTTCTTCATCAGACCTATCCTGTCAGCAGCAACAACATCCATCACCTTCGGCTTGGACTTGCATCGGAGAAGACTCTTGCTCCATGAGGTAATTGGTCCAGGTATCATGGTATGTGTCATGTTTGATCATTATAACTTTCAGATATATGCATTAGATTCCTTACATTTCTGACAACTGCTTGGATCTTACACTAACCCACTTGACCATGGTTGGGGGGATTAACGGGGTGCCCTAGCAAGATTGTATCCATAGGTTTTGGTTAGCCACCCGGGGGGATTTTGAAGAGTCGTCGTCTACTCCCACCATATTATCATTTTACATCTTATCTCCTATTTATCTATCCCATTCCCCTAGTTCGGACGTTAGGATGACCTATTTGTGGGGTTACACTTTATCCTGTGGGAAGAAGGGGCTAAAGGCCCAGGGGGTAAAAGCAGCTGGTAAAAGATAAAAGCCATAGAAAATAAAACNGCCAGCCCATTATGTTCATAAGTACCTAGCAGTATGACATTGCCATTATCTGGTTACCACGCCAGGGCAGTGACCCTTGGTTGCATGGCCAAGGGAAAGGGGGTCTCATCACGAGCCAGCCTTATCATTTCGGCAAAAATACTCGTGGGTAACACTGTCAACTCTGGTCACCATGCCAAGGCAGTGTCCTCTAGTTAGACCTTGAAATAAAAAGAAATAAAAAGCAATGAATAAAAGAAAGAATAAAGGCAATAAAGGGCTTGGAAAGAATTGCATCCATGACAGGTACAACTCGCCTCCTACAAAGGCACCCACGGATAATATCCACCCCTGGTTTTCACTATGTCTGGGCATCCTTAGACCACACTACCTCGTATTACATGGCTTGGATGTTATCCTTTGGGAACTTTCCCTTTCTTATGGATGTTGGCCCAATAGGTTACCTTGTCTTTTTCTTCAGCTTTGTATAGTAGGTCAGTGTAATGTCTTTGAGCGATTAGATGATATGCTAGGGGTCTTATGCATGCATTTGATAAAATTAATGATGAAATATGATTGACATTGCTATGATCCCGAGGACTAATGAGCCCATGGAGGGAAAAGTTTTTGATGTGCAAGACCATACCCGACGGACAGGTACTAGGTGGACCGGTACACATGGGGAGATGATCAGTTCGGACCTCCATGGGGTTGAAGAGCCCATCAGATGGTTGTTGGGACCTCATCAGGGGCAGAGACAGGACAGTGATTGATCGAGCATTTGCACGAGAGAAGGAGAAGGACGTTTTCATCCAGGAGGCCTTGGCTAAGCCCATCCCTAGGGGGTTGACCCACTGCAGGTGGAACGTGTCCCTCTGTTGACCCAGGACGTCCTCCAGAGACCCTTGACGTCACCTCCAGCATGTGGCAGCTTTACAGGGCAGTTTGGCACGTGTGGCAGAGTTTGGAGGCCCGGAGAGGGCCAACATTTGTCTTCTAGTGCTGAGATTTGCCCCAAAAAGGGCCAACGTCTCCCTCAGAGGGGCTAGACGTCCTGCTTACTGCTCATTTAGGGTTTTATTTAGCAGTTAAATGTAAAACAATATGATTTTTAGTAATCAACCTTGTCGGTTGTTTTAATGACCTAATTTTTAATTAAGGGTCATTGGATGATATAAATTGAGGATGTTTTCCCTCATTTTGAGATAACACACTTTTACTCACACAAGTGAGATCTGATTTTTGCACCCTACTTGGGTAGATTTGTTGTCTAAAGTGAGGCGCACTTGCTATTGGAAGGATATTTTTGGCATTTATGGCATTTCTCTCAAGGGAGGTTTACAACTAGGGTTTGATTGTGCTTTTCTTAATGATATGTAAGTAAATTTTCTTGCAAAACTTCTTAAGTGAATGGTTGTAGGTATAATTTCTTGCATTTGCTTATTGTATTGTTGATTTAAAACCCTAGGTAACAAGCACACAAGTAGGTTATTGTTACATGTCCCCTTGTTGAGATATATTTTTCAGCCATTGAAGAAAAGATATAGAGCCTAGTCGTTGCTACACTTGTCTTGTTTCTTCTGAGCTAGCGTTGAAGTCTATAAGTTGAAAAGAGGAGACGTCCTAGGCCTAGATTGCCTACACCTAGGGTTTTCACCTTCTAGGGTTTGAAAGCCTTGTTATTGCAACACTTTCTCCCTTAGATTTATGCTTTAGGCTAGCCATTTTGCCAAGTTGATTTAGAGAAGGAGGAAAGATCACGAGGCCTTGCTTAAGCAACACTGGAGTGAGCCTCTTTCCCCTAGGATTTTGATTCTAGGGCCCTGCCTTTGCAGCACCATAGAACCCGACCTTCTAGTCTCTGAGTTATTATCCTTCCGAGACCTTCTCCCTTATCTTTGACTCCATTTACCCTAAGGCACTGATTTGATCTCCAACGTTGAAGCTTTAGTGTACAAAACTACCTTTAAAACTCTAAATTTTGAAACCCTAACTAACATTACTAACCTAATTAAGGCTGACATCATAGTTGAATATTTCATCTTGGCGCAACAAAACTGTGATATAAGCAATTAAATGATGATTTGAAGCTTTTATTGAGTAAATCATTGATTGGACACATTGTTGGCTTTGTCATCTTGGTAGATATTGATGAATTGATGATCTCTCATAGTTAATTGACAAAACGTTGAGTTCATTCTATATCTATTGCTTTACAATTGCTTATTGAGTAATATCAGATAGTCAAAGAAGTACTAACCCTTTGAGTTACAGCCTGCAAATATATATATTGTGTTGCTATTGTCTTGTTTCGGGCAGGTGTTTTCAACAGGGCATACACTTCTTTTATTCGCTGACTAGTCGGACTGTCTGACATTGGTGGTAACCTGTGAGGAGGGAACTCTAAAAACTTGACCTTGTATCTTTTGCCTCTTCAAACCCCAGGTTACCAGGGATGTATCCCCTGGGCTAACCTCCCTAAACAGAAAGAACCTCCCCATTTAGGTGACATTGAGTGGGGAAGGTTCCTGTTGCGCCAATTTGTCCTCTATCCTTTAGCTTGTGACCTAAACTACAAACTGTGCAATAACACAACTCATGACAACTCTCTTCCATTTAATTTGCTTTCCACTTGAGACAACTTCCCACCACTTGAGTAGACTATAGAGACAAGAAAAACATGTCCCAAACATGTTTCCTTGATTTAAGGATTGCTGATTTTTCCTTATTTTTTTATCTTTTATGACAATTTGTTTTAGTAAAATTAATTTTAAGTGATTAAAAATCACTAATTTCACTCACAAAGTGGATACCTAAGTAAAATGGATATTCTAAGTGTAAAACGAATACTCCCAAGGCATATAATGTCTCCTAGTGCCACTTGTTAGCGTCAGAAGTCACTCCTGGATTGCGACAGGAGCAGAGCCCAACGCCCATCAGTTTTATGTCACGATAAGTTTAATGGATGATCAAATGGTTAGAGACCCAGGACGGAATCGCTCTAGCTCAGGGACCAGGTATGGTATGTAAAGAACAAAGGAGGTCTTGATCTAACTTCAGTCAGTGGGTTGATTGTAAGATGAGCAGTGTTGAGTTTTGGATACCTTGGAAAGTGGTCCCCATGTGTTTAGGAGTCTCTAAACACAAAGGGGGAGACTTTTACCCTCATACTTTACTTTATGATTCTAATTTCACTTTGACTTAGGAGCTTTAAGTCAAAAAAGTGAAATATGTCACTTAAGTTATAAAGTAACAATTAATTCACAATGTGGGTGAGTTAATAGACATAA
>JASDQU010100914.1:886133-923172 GCA_032191745.1 Picea mariana | reverse complement strand
TTCCTCTCTTCTCTTCCCTTTCCTTTTTCCTCCTATGTCCCTCCATATTTCTTGTATTCTCACCTCCTCTCCCAACCCTCTAATCACTTTTCCCTCCTTTCCTTAATTCCCACTACTCCCCCTCCTCTACCCATCGACCCTTTTCCTCTTCTCACCTCCCTATCCCACCACATCCCCACATCCCCTCTAGACCTCCCTTGCACCCTCTTTTCCACCCCCTTGTCTCCTCCCTCCTTTCCTTCATGCCCATCCAATAGACTATGAATCAAATTGATCGGGTTTTCAAAAGGAAACATATTCCAGTCCATGTCATTTCTTCATTCCTCATTTGTTGTTTTCTTTCTCTTCTTCTTTACTAGTTTTCTCATGGTTTCTTCTTGTTTTTACATGTTTCTACTTGTATATGTTCTTTACAAACCATATCCAATTCTAAAAGGTAAAATAAATCATGTGGCTTGACGAGGACATAAATTTGCAACATATTAGGGTTTTAATGGGAAAATTTTCATTTTCACAACAACAAAACCTATGGAGGTGTTGAAGGATTGAGAGAAATATGATAAACTGACTCCAAGATTGTAATTTATATGCCATTTCTTTCCATATTATTTTTCACTCCCACAGTGAAGAGGAAAACGATTCTAATATTGTATCCTGGAAGAGGGTTTCTTCAAGATTGAGTTTATGGTTTTACAGTGGAATTTCCATCCATAAGCTTGTGTTATGGAAAGATGAAAGCTTGGGAGATCCATGCTAGAGTATTGTTTTTTCCCATCATTATTTACTTGTTTCTTCGATCCACTTTGTATTTTCTAGTATAATTTTGTATTTCATATTTGTAAGTGAGGAGGAATGTAGATTTAAAACCATTCATAGTTCAAATATTTGCAAGATAAAGAAGAAATGGATGAAGAAAAAAAAACAATGCTAAAATTTCCATACTTTGCTTGAGAACTTGAAATTGTTGAATTTATACTTCGAACATCACATTTCCTGTACAAAATATTATTATGTTATTTGATGTATTAATAATAGAAGGAATAAGATATTTAGTTTTAACAAATAGTAAATTGTCAAATTGACACTCATGCTTAGGTATTTCATTATTCATGATCATAGACATGTTGAGCATTGGTTTTTTATTTCTATTCCATTGGTTTCACCATGTTTATGTGATGAATTTTGCATACATATAAATTGAGTGTTGTGGGATTTTTCTTGAAAATATTGATGCGTATGCATTGAGGTTTTCTTAGTCATCCACTAAATGAATTTTCATGTTAATGCATAAAATGTTTATGTTTATGCATAAATGAATTTGAAGGTATCTACGTTCCATGTACTAATCAAACCCAACATTATTATTATGAATGTTTTCGAATGGGGGTTTTGAAGGCCCCTTTGTACAAATATTAATTCATAATCAACAACATTGATAATTAAAAGAAATTGTCTATAAAATGCTTGTGTATATCATGGGCTCTCCAAAAAAAATAGTCTTGTTTAATGCTCATAGACAAATCCCACTTACAAACTACTAGGGAAAATTTCAAGGATGGAAATTTATATTAAAGTGTAGAAAATTTAGTGAATATTACTCATCCTTAATATGTAATCTGTAAAAAATTTAGCGACTTGTAAAAATATTCAATTTTATAAGGATTTTCTATATTTTTTATAAAATTTTGGTCCCTAAAACTTTCCTTCTAAACTACCAAATTTATAGTTTTGAGTAGATATTGTCCTATATTTTAGAATGTAAAGTTTTGGTCTTGGTTTTCATTTTGATCTTGCAGTATCAAATATAAAGATAAGGGCCTCACCACACAACATACTTTGGTCTAAATGGCTTCTTCATCGATCCCAAGGTATGTACAATAAATATAACTCATCTTCTATTAATACTACATGTCCTTCCTATTTTGAACCTATATTCCCTTAGGTATTGGGTAAGTGCACACACTTGGTGGACAAAAAAGTGGCAAGGGGGTCAATAGGAACATGCACTTGTAGGAACACATGTGCGTTCCTCCGTCATGAAATTGTTTAAGGGACCATGGGCATGATTTTCCCTATTTTCACATATCACACCTCACGTTTTTCCCTACATTGATCAAACACAGAGGTGGAGAAAATTAGCAAGAAAATACATGATCTTTCCACCATGTCCAAGTGAAGCCATATATGCTTGATTTCTCTTCTCTTTGTCCCACTTTAGTAATTTTTACGTTTATTCAATTAATTTAATATATTCTAAATAAATATAAATTATAGAAATTGCTAATTTTCTAGAGAAATTTCATCTATAAAATCCAGAGAGAGCCACCTCTTACATTGTCTAACATTTCCCCTTTAAAAATAACTATAGAGATTTTACAAGAAATATGATTATTTTATTGTTTTTTTCAATTTCTTAAAATATGTATTAATGTTTTTTGTAATTTTCTATTTTAATTAAAAAAACCAACCTAATTTATATGCCATGCCTTATCAAATTACAAAAAATATTATAAAATGGAACCCAAAGACAATGAAAACCACACACAAGTAGACCAAGGAGAGGAAAAACCCAACCCACCAAAACCACCAAACATAAATGCACAGACTGATGAGGAGTTGGCCACATTGAGATCACTTGTGCATGAATTGAGGGACACAAGGAAACCTAGTCAATTGTACTTGGCCACTTCATTGGATGCCATTGTATCTTCCATTGCAAGTGCCCAAGGGAAATAAACTACTATTTCTTAATATAGGGTTAGGATGTTTGAGTTCTATAGGAATGGACTTGATATAAACCAAGTTATAGACTTGGGTATTTCAAAACAATAGTTGATGTCTCTTTTTATTGATCCTTTAACTAGAAAACAACCACTTGCCAATAAAATCCACATTTGTATGGACTGGTGCATCCACCCACAATTTCTTGAAAAATGGATCGATATGTGGTTAATGGAATTTGATAAACCTACCAACAATAATAGGTAAGTGCCTTTATATTTTTTGAAAATATGATGGGAATAATTTATTTTGGGTCACCATGTGAACTAATTCAACATTGGTGATTTCTAGGGGGTCGGTCAAGGGTTTGAACAAGATCGAGAGCATGTTAGGAATGATACCATGTTAGGTCCTCATCCCCCCAAGTGAATACCTAACTCCTCTACCCAACATCCTCCAATTGCTAAGGGATTGCAACAGGAACAAGTAGCTCTATCAACCTTGATTCAAATTCTAGTGAAACATGGTAGTTTTGTTGCTATATCTCGACAACAGGTGCATGTTGCTGACATTGAAAGAGGGGTCATACCTTCAATCCTAGAGTAGAGTGTAGCAAGGAGAGGGCACATGAACAAATCATTCATTCGTGTGACCCTCACAGATGCTCGAGTTGCTTGTAGGCTTACTATGGGTCTATGGAGGCCATTGGACACCAGAGCTTCATGGAGGAGGTTAGTATCTTAACCATCTCTATGTTCTTCATTGTTATATATTTATATAGTATTATCTGTAATTATTTCGATATTTTATTATATGATGTTTTGTTGTTGATACACTTGTATAACAGACCCTCTATGTTGATAGATGCACCAGTCTCTATCTCCACTATTGATGCAATAGTGGAGGATTATTTCTCATAAAATGTACCACATGCATATGTATGTGTCGCATTTGATAAATTCACCATAGTGATTTCTTTATTTTCTTGCATCCTCAAATTTATAATGTTCTTGTGTTTCTACAGGTTGCAGGACCAAGTAGTGCCAGCCAATTTCCACCTGGGATGGACAATTCACCTTCTTCATAGGTATCACGTGTTGAGTTAAATCTTCTTTAAATCTTAAATTTGTTGTAATTATGTTGTTGAATTTTACTATTTGTTACTAATACCAATATTATTAATATATATGTAGATTGCTAATATTTTCGCCAATTATAGTACTAGTACAGTCCTTGGGCACCTAGCCATGGATTTTTGGTTGTGTGTTTCTAGGCCAAGAATTATTGCATCACTTGTACATCCCATGGGAGTTCATCACCGCCCACCCCCACCATCTTTCATATTTAATGCATCCTTAGTGGTTGCACCCATAGACCACCCACCTGCACCACCTCTTCCATCGCATCCATCCAGAGTGGAAGCACGTGTATGCCACCCATCCCCACCACCATTTCCATCTATTCCATCCACTGAGGATGCCAAAGTAGATGTTTCCTTGAAGCAGGTTGTATAGATGAGCGCTCCACCTGCCAATGACTCTCCATCGATGCATGACATATTCATAGTGAGATAATGTGTTGATGATCAATTTTGATGTATCATGAATCAAATTGATTTTATGCGTATTTGTTTAAATTTCATGGTTTGATCCTTATAATTGATGTTGGGTGGCATCACTAAGAGATTAGGGTCATGAAGGAGGATAACACCCTAACAATTGTCAGTAACATCTATGGTGCGTTTTCATATGTTGAATTACAAAGTATCATTTTGTAAGTATTTTAATTCATTGTGGAAAAAAACTTATAACAATGTTTTTTCTTTTTGCAGTCCATTGAGTGATGAACCACGCCTAAGCGCAAAACCACTTGAGGTGCTTCTTCGAGTGGGAGAAGAAGGATCGATTTCTGGGAGGCTCCTGAGGATGGAAAGGGTGGCAATGGTCAATGAGTGACCAATGACCACCATTTTGTAGATAGGCCACCATATGGATGTTTTTTTATGTTAGGGCACATGTTTCCATTTTGTATATTGGGAACGATGTTCCATTTTATAAAAAATGTACAATTTAAACAATGTTGAATATATATATATATATATATATATATATATATATATATATATATATATATCATGGCACATTTTTTTATGAATCTCATTGTTTTTGCATTTTATGTTGATGAATGTATGAATTTCAAAGTTTTTCGATTTCCTATCTTTTTTGTTATATATCAATTTGAAAGAAAAATCTAAAATAAATGGATTTAAAGAAATTTATGCTCAAAATATAACTCTTAGAAACAGTAAATAGAAACAATGATGTTTCTCAATTCTTCTAAGAACTAATTGCACATAAAACAACTGCTACAAGGATATTCCTAGGAAACATAGATTTACACTATTTTATAAAGGGAGAAACCTACATGTACATCATGAACATGAACATGAACAAAATAATCCATGAGTTGAAATCAATGCACACTTTAGGATTATGGATGGTTTTGGGATAATTAAGACATGATTAGAACATGAAATGTCAAACTTAAAATCTCCTATAACCTTCAATTTAAGATCTCTTAGTATGATAAGTTGAATATTGTTTTTCAATAGTTGGAAGGAGAAACTCATACATCAAAAGATATAAGGATCACTTAATGCATCAATGTATATTTTGATGGGTTTGTACATTCGATAACTTACATTTAACTCATAGAAACTACAATTACCTTTACAATATTCAATAAATCCACTTATTATAAGAGATGTTTATTGAAGTCTATATAAAGATGTTTTAAGTTCTAGCAACTATTTCACAAAATTTTCATAGATTTATGAAATTTCGATCAAATCAAATAAAATTTTTCTCAATTTGGTTTAGTATTCAAATAGATTTGGAATGTATTATTGCACTAATAATTGTAATAATTTATTTAATTTGATTAATTACTTTTTAAAGTGTTAAGGAAGTCTGTARGTAAAAATAGTTCGGTTTTTCTAAAGTTATTATAAATACTTGTGTTACTCATTAACACATCCCTTATGGTGGRAAATATTTCTAAKTGTTAAATCCATACACAATTAATGGTTCTCAAGGACCTAAATTTGACGAAAGATTGAAGACCCATCCTATTTAAGACTCCAAGAACCAATAATATGAATAATGTAGGCTAACATAATCACAATAGAAATAAGAGGGTTGAAACCTTACAATAATCTATCCAAAATGAAGCATGGTTCATTACAATGGAAATAACAACATGTTACAAGGGTTTGTTAATGCAAAATCAACATATAAAATATAAGTGCACAATAAAGCCTCACATCAAATGAAAATATCCCTCAAATTCTCCATTATGCTTGCCAAAATGTTGTACAATATAGCCCAAGAGGAGAGATACTAAATACCCAAATTCTCCACCCTTTACCAGAGAGAGAGAGAGAGAGAGATCTTATTTATAGAGTGAGAGATAATAATATTTAGTTAGAAAATATTAATATTTTCTAACTAACTCCACAAGAAGTCAAATAAATATTATAAAAATGGATTAGTTATATCTTTCATCAATCCATGGTTGACCATGTTACAACATATAAGCACTAGCCTCTCTAAATCAGTTCGCCCTCATCCAAAAATAGTAGTAGTATGCCCCAAATAATGCTCATGAAGGTGAGACACCACCAAAAATATGCATCAAGCCAATTCAAATTCTAGGTATCTACATGGAATGTTACCTCCAAGAATGTGCATACATGAAACCACTCCACATGTGTGAATTTTAAGGTATCCAACTCCATGGATGAATGTGCAATATGCCAAGTGGATGGAGCATCCACAACAAAGTATGTGATCAATTCCTATCCTTTCCTTTCCTTCCCTTTTCTTTCCTTTCCTACCTAGCCTTACCTTTCCTTTCATTACTTTACCTTTCCTTGTCTTGCCTTTCCTCCCCTTTCCTTTCCATGCCATGATATGCCATGACTTTCCTTGAATTTGCATGCCATGCCTTGTCTTTCCAAGCCATGCCTTGGTTTTCCTTGACTGTCCATGCCATGCCTTACATTTCCATGGCTTGACCTGCATTTCAATTCCTTTCCTCTCCATACCTATACCTATACCTAGAACTTTCCTTGCCATGTTTTTCCATGCCTTTCATTTCCTTGCCATCTCTAGCCTTGCCTTGCCTTGCGTTTCCCTACCTTGCCTTGAATTTCCATACCATGTCTTACCTTGCCATGCTATTATTTTCCTTGACATGTCACACCTTACAATTTATTTTTTTGCATTTCCTTTCTTTCCATTGCTTTTCCTTTCCTTTCCATTCCATTACAGGCCATGGCATGGGATGCCTTGCCTTTCCTTGTCATGCCATGTTATTCCTTTCATTGTCTTGTATTAAATTTCCTTACCTTTACTTCCCTTGAATTTCCTTTCCTTTCCTTACCATTCCATTCCAAGCCCTTCCTTGACTTGCCATGCCATTCCATGCCTTGCATTTGTATCCCATTCCTTTCCTTGCCTTGCCTTTCCATTCCACGTCATGTCATTCCTTGCCATTCCACTTCATGCCATGCCTTGCATTTCATTTCATTTCCTTTCATTTTCTTTCTTTTCCTTGCCATTCCATGCCATGGCGTGCCTTCAATTTCTTGTAAATCACCCAACCCCCAATTGGATCACGCCACTTGCTAGGATGACTCAATAAAAATATCTGATACTGAATCAAATGCGGAAAATAACATAGCATGAAATACAAGTTCATTAAGCTATCCATACTCCATAAAAATGTAAATATAATTACTCTTAATGTGCACAACAACAACTAAATACAAACAACATTATTCATACACATAAACAAGGATTTAAAGGCATCATTCTTCTCACAACAAGCAATAACAACCAAATATATTTAAGAGTAAATTGCACAACAACTATAACAACATTATACATGTATAAACACAACAAATAACAACACTTATATTATAAAATGTGCAAAACGTTGTAGAGGACGAACGTTCCTCCAAACTATAGGCTTTAGATTGCATATCTCAACAAAAATACACCCCCAAGCTAGGGCCATGAATCCAAAAGAGACAGTGGTCCCTAAGGCTAGATAATGTCTCCTTCTCAATAGTCAAAACACACAACTATTTCCATTCCACCAGTTCCTTTCCCCTCAACTTGCAAAAGCCAAGGGATGGAATCCCCCTTCACTGTTCACAGTCCCTTAAGCCTTTCCACTCCCCTCCAAGGCTTTTAGAAAAGGTTGGACAAGAATTATATACTTTCTAGGACCTTAAGAATTCTACAACTGCAAAAAAAAAATTCCCACGAGAAAAAGCACGTTCTTCCTTGATGAATTTCAAACAAATCATTATTCCCATGTACGCAAAATCTTTCTCCATGATATTATAGTTCCAAACAACAACGAAACGTTCCGATGACAACTTCCTTTAAGCTTCAATACTGATAACTCCATTGATGGATAGAAAACTCCATGTAAAAACTGCTCTTCCTGCAAAAATGTGAATGCATAATTCTGGTCCCCTACCCATACAAATTTCCTCCCTTTATCTTGAGTGATTGAATTTCACTCTTCCCCAAGATGATTTTAATAATCCCCCATGCTCTCAATAACCATGGGAAGTGACTCTCACAACAACCCTCTTACATGAATTCAATGATTTGGCTCTAGAACACTCAACAACTAATGGAAAGTTCATGGTAAGGATAACCTAGAAGGAAATAAGAAATGGGTTTTGGTTTAATATATATGGATAACTCTCCCCCTTGGACCCATTCCCTCTCTTGTGGATTACTTAGAGCCCAAATCTCCATTTGTTTCCCTCTGTAGTTGGCGATACATTTTATTCATCATATTATATATCATTTACATATTACATCACTTTGGCTCTTGAACATAAGCTATATTTACAATATACATCACTTGGATCTCGACCATATATGACATTTACAACACACACACACACACACACACACGTTTTCAAACCCCGAACTATATATATATATATATATATATATATATATATATATATAGTTCGGGGTTTGAAAACGAGGATGTTACACTCCCCTCCCACTACAAATTGCATTATCCTCAATGAACATAACCAAACAGTTTACACATTTACATATAAGAAAAAAAATTACATCAAAGTACATTGTAATTCTACAATTTAATGACTCATGCTATAGTTCCAACTATAAACTCCCATTTACCCTCAACCCACACATCGGTTGGATAGGAAATTTTAGAGTTGTGGCTCCATGAACTTCAACAGCCAAAATGGAGTTTTCATTCATTTATGTACAAATGGACAATCAATTTTCTTCAAAATTTTCAAAATTTTGCAGGTATGCTTCTTGCATGGCTTCTTGGTGCTCCCATGTAGTATCTTCAGGACCGTAATAGGTCCATTGAACCTTTTCCAAGGCTATGGATTTGTTCTTCAAAACTTTGATTTTCTAGTCCAGGATGCGTTCTGGTTCCACTCGAAAATCCCCTTCGTGTTCCACCTTCTAGTTTATCTATTGTCCAAGGTTGCATAAATCCTTGGCATGATTTTTCCCATATCCTCTATTTTATCCTCCTTCTTGATGCTATGCAAAGTCTTCAATTTACATCCATGATGAGAAAAATATTTATACATGTGATCTCCTTCATACTCTGAACACTTTATAGGATGTTTTCTTGGCCTCTTTCCCAAAGACTCTGTCATTTTCTTATCACCTTGAGATGGTTTCCCTTGTTGATATGATTGATATTTATTCCTTATGAAAGGTGGCTTGAATCCTCTCTTCATTTTATCCATATATCCTTTCTTGTTGTTATCCCAAGCCTTTTGGAAATATGGCCTTCATGTGCTTTTATCATACAAATACTTATCCTTTCGTATGGATTCTTATAAATTTTTGGGCTCGTCAAATTGAATTTTGTCCTTATAAAAGGATGGAAGTTCACTAAGGAACCTCTGAATTTTGACCTTCTCATGTCTGATGAAGCTCATGTACTTGAGAAGTTCCAAGAACTTTCTCTCATATTCATCCATGGTCATGTTCCCAAGTTTGAGTTCAAATAACTTTTGTATCTTCTTGTCATAATATTTCTCTGACAAGTACTGCTCCTAAAACTATTTCTTGAACTGATTCCAAGAAATTATTTTCTCATCCAGGTGCTTAACCTGCTTCAACCGATCCCACCAGATAAATTCCTTTTCTTGAAGGTGGTTTGCTAGAATTATGGCTTCCATATTTGATGAGTAGTTATGCAACTAGAAATATTTATTCATTCCCAACAAATGTGCTTATGTATATTCACCTTTCTTATTTTCTCCATCAAATGATGGTGGCTTGATTTTACTTAATTCCCCTTGCAAGCTATTTGACCCAGGTCTCCTTCTCTGATTCCTGACAGGAGATATAATTGGGCTTCTTGTTGTTACCCATGATTTTGGTCAATCTTGATGGTGTATTGATGATGGTGTACTCAGGCTCCTCATAAGAACTTTCTCCTGAGAAAAGTGACATTCATCTCTTCCTAGAAAACATACTTTTGAAGAGAGTTCACAGGTTGCTAATATCCTAGGGTGCGAGAATGACCCATTCTCGCAAGCTGCCTTAAGCTAGGGTGTGAACTTCTCGCACTGTGCTACATAGCTAGGGTGCGAACTTGTTCTAAAGCTTGGAAAAAGATGAAGTCTCGATGGTTCTAAAAGGGAATCTTCTAGAAGAATGGGTTGGCATTCAAATGGTTATCCTTTTACTAGTTTCCCTGATATTGTGGGATCATTCTTATCCTTTTACTAGAATATCCTAGGACCTAGCTTGAATAGGAGCTTGGAGACTCTAGCAAGTCTATCGAGAGGAATTAGATATTCTTCATACAAGGATTGAGCAAGTGTGTGTGTTGGAGCCAAGAGCCACCGAAAGGAAGCTTGTGACATCAAGGCGATCATGTTGTATCTTCTACTTTCGATTAATATGATACAGTGGCATGTCCTTTTCCCATAAATCTATTCTTACTTTATTGTGTAATTGTGTAATTGTTGTCTTCACTTTGGTTGGTTTGTGTTGTCTTGGTCTTGACCTCACGAGAGCACCAGAGTGAAGTGGGAGCAAAAGAGACCCTAAGAACCAATACAAAGGTATGTTACTTGTTCCTCCCTACTAGCTAATTTAATGGTCAAAACTTAGGGAAAGAGTCATGTCTTGTCCTGTTTTGTTCTATATCCAAGTGGATCTAGGGAGATCTGTTAGTGTCCGCACATACCGATTAGTCCGATAATACTTGTTGACCTTGAACATGCATACATTTTTCTAGTAGAGTTCCCTTGGGAATTATTATGTTTATGCCTACTAATACTCCTTGATCATCTAGATTCTCCATAATCATCCCTCCTATCATGATACCTAGA
The DNA here is from genome assembly GCA_032191745.1 of Picea mariana. Taxonomy (NCBI): domain Eukaryota; kingdom Viridiplantae; phylum Streptophyta; class Pinopsida; order Pinales; family Pinaceae; genus Picea; species Picea mariana. The sequence continues at coordinate 912,020 of JASDQU010100914.1, read as the reverse complement.
CACCTCCACTTTCTTGGAACTATCTTCTTTCTATGTGCCTAAATATTTGTTAACTTGGTTCTACAACATATTCAGGCTTTGAAGTATCTCATATTGATCCTTCAATATCCTCTCATTATAGGCCCTATATATATATACTTCTTTTTCCAAGCTTCTCATAGTTATAGGCTAATGTATTTATCTTCTCCCATTAGACTCAATCTTAACATTACCCATGATGACATTTGTGAACCGTTTAGCTCATTGGATCTCTCTCTCCGATTTATTTTATTTAAGTTGTAGAGATAAGGTGTCCCTTGGTACACTATGTTATTTTGGGTTTTGATTGGATACAAAATGTCATTTAAGCCCTAAAAAATGCCTCGCAAGTGAATGACCTTCAAAAATATAAAAATTTCATAACATTTTACATAAAATTGATTGTTTTACTATTGTAACATCCCTTTAAATATGAGTCATTGATCTCAAATTACATGAAATATGAGCCATTGATTTGAATACATCAGTTGATCATTGATCAACACTTTCCTTTTGTCACACATGACTCCTTTCCCAAAGTGTTGACTCGATCGTTGGCCATCATCCCAACTCCCTGACAACCGATTTGCACACAACTCTAAAATAACTTACCTAACCATCGATTGTTGATTATATTCATCGGTGAATGTAACTTATTAATGATTTAGCAGATGCCCGAACATTGTCCCATCAACGATCGACGATCCCCAATGACTGTTGAAAACATTTCCCAAATCGGATGACCTAACCGTCGGTTATCCACCAACCCTATTGGCTAACGTGGCAATTGTTGACATGTCATGACACATGGATGTTGTTGTGGTATGACATGTCATCCTGAGGTGTCAATTTTACTGACGTGGCACAAACCCTGGATACTTACATGGCATGACACATGGATGTTAATGTGACATGAAACATCATGACCCTTGTGCCTCCATCGACCATTAGCTGATTCTCTTGGATGACCTAAAAACCCCGCAGAATCAAACAACGCACGAACATGATCCTATCATCCCATCAGTGATCCCTCTTGTTTGATTTCAAACACTCCCATGAATCATCCGACGTGTGACCATCGACCCATTGTCCTATTTTTTATCCCCCTTATTTCATTTGAAACACTTCGCTAAATCGTCTTACGCATGACTGTTTACCCATCGACCATCGACAATTTCTATCGGTGGATGAAAATACTTCGCTAGATTTGGTTGACGCCCGAACCATTGGCCATCGATGGTCAGAGATTTATTTTGTCCAAACCAAATTCTTTGCCATTTCGGTCGACTCGACCATCGGTCGTCGAATTTTCTCTTAGCGACCAAACCAACCTCCTTGCTAATTAGACCATCAACCATTTCTCTTGGAAAATTTCCATAGTTAGACATTTTCATCCAAAATCCCTAATAAATCAAATACATTGATCTATTAGTGGAAATGTTCTTGGTCGTCATCTTTATTCCATCTCCTCAATGACCAAAATGAAAAAAGACTGTCATTCTGATCCATTTCAAAAACCCATGAAATGAATAATGGTTGTTGATTTGATCAACCTTTCAAAATGAATGAACCTTATGGTTTTTTAAATTTATCATTCCAAATCTCAATCGCTGATCTTGATATCAAAAGAGATCTCGAATGTTGATTTTCAAAACTACTTGTAACTCTACAACAACCATTAAAACTTGAATTTCGACCATTCCCAGTTGTATTCATCTCTGCAACTTGCATACTAACTTCATTAAATTCTCTTAAACAATTTTGATTCATTCTAAACATGAATATTAACCATGAATTTGTGGATTTAACTTTTATTTTCTCTCGATTTTCCCCCAAATTTGCATAAACCAAAGTCTGCAATAGAAAATTTATTCAAATTCACAATATTTCTTGGCCCATATGGGTCCAGTGTTGAATCAGTAGCTCTAATACCACTTTGTAACACACCCATCCCCCATATGGGTCACATCACTTTATAAGATGACTAGATCAAAATATCTGATATTGAATCAAATGCAGAAAATAAAACACAACATGAAATACAAGTTCATTCAACTGCCCATACACCATAAAAATGCAAGTATAATTACTCTTATTGTGCACAACAACAACTAAATACATACAACAATATTCATCCCCATAAATAGGCATTTAAATGCATCATTCTTCTCAAAACAAACAATAACAACCAAATATATTTTTAGATTAAATTGAATAACAACTATAACAACACAATACATGCATAAAAACAACAAATAATAACACTTATCTTATAAAATGTGCAACCTACTGAAGAGGAAAAACAATCCTCTAAACAATAGTCTTATTGTTCCATATCTTAAAAACAAGACACCCCTGATCCATTGTTATGAATCCACAAGAGACGATGGTACCTAACACTAGATAATGTCCTCCTCTCAATAGTCAAAACACATAGGCAATTCCAGTCCACTAGTTATCTTCCCCTCAACATGGACAACCCATAAAATGGAATCCCCCTTCAGTACTCACGGTCCCTCATACCTTTCCACTCACCTCAAGGGCTTCCAACATAGTTTGAACACAAATTCTACTTGTTGGGACCTCACAAATTATACGGTTGTAACATAAATTCACCCAATAGCCAAAACATGTGCTTCCTTGACAAATTTTGAACAACTCTCTACTCCCAGGCATGCAGCCTCTTTCTCCATGAGATTACAGCTCCAAAAATTATCCAAACATGACCAAAACAACTTCCTTTAAGCTTCATCACTGATAACTCCATTGCTGGACAGAAAACTCCATGTAAAAACTTCTCTTCTTGCAAAAACATGAATTCATAATTATAGTCTCCTACACATACAAATTTCCTCCCTTTATATTTCTTGATTGACTTATTCTCTTCCCCAAGTTGATTTTACTTAGCCCCCATGCTCTCAATAACTATGGGAAGTGACTCTCACACCAACCCTCTTACATGAATTCAATGATTGGGCTCGAGAACACTCAACAACTAATGGAAGGTTCATGGTAAGGATTATTTAGAAGGAAATAATAAATGATTTTTGGTTTAATATATGTGGGTAACTCTCCCTCTTGGATCCCTTCCCTCTCTTGTGGACTACTTAGTCCCCAAATCTTTGTCTGTGTCCATCTACAAATGGTGATACATTTTATTCATTATATTCAATTTACATCATTTACATATTACATTTCTTTGTCTCTTGACCATATGCTTCTGGTGTGTCACACACACACTTGTTATCTTCTTTATTCTTCCAAACCTTGACATTTTCAACTCTGTGATTTGGATCTGGCTTATAGTTCTTTAAGCGACAATTTGCATCTTTATGTCCATAATTATGGCAGATTTAACGTTCTCGTTCATTGAATAAAGGATCATAACGATTGTTATACTTAATCTGCATCTTTTTCCCAGCGATCACATGATTTGTAGTATGCGGTTGTTTGTTACTTGCCTATCTCATTCTTTGTTGTGGAAAATATTTATTCCTTGGGTGTCTTGATTGCTCATGTCTAAATCTTAAAGAACAATTTACAACTTTGTGGCCAAGTTAGAGAAAAAAAATCAACATCCATAGAACAAATCTTTGTACCTGGAAAATGGTTGTCTTCTTTGAGCAGGTCAATTTCTTCCATGTTGATGATTTCCTTGAGTAGAGGGTGTATGATTTCTTTGTTCTACAGATTCAATTCTGGTACTTTTTCCTTCACTCCTCCTTGGTGGCTGATTATCTTCCTTTGTTTTTGCAGGTTTGTTGTTGTCTATGGTTGTAGATTTTACAAACTTGACAGATTCTTTGTTGCTTGGCTGACCACTACTTGATCCCTCTTGATTACCCAAACCATTTTTCAACTTTGGATTCATTTTTTGATTTAGAATGGTGGCTAATCCTTTTGATGCTTTAATACTTATTAGATTTTGATGATATAAGGCTTGGAGTTTCTCTAGATCTATTTTGAAAGTCACTGCTTCAACTTCCATTTTTTCACCTTTTGTTTTGGCTTCCTTAAATTGTTGTTTGAGTATGTCTTCAATATTCTTAGCTTCTTCTAACTTAACCTTCAATAGAGTAATTTATTCAGATGGTTCATTGCATGTTTTCTCACACCTGAGCAGTAACTTTTTTTCTTTTCTTTTCTTTTCTTTTCTCTGAGTCTATCAATCTCTTCCACGACACATACAAGTTCTCCTTCAAGATCTATTACCACTTCACCATCAGTGAACTGACTTCCTGTATCTTCAAGTTTTAGGTATTCTAAATCTATTATCATGAAATCATTTATTTTACTTTCAGTAGAGGAGTCACTGTTTTCATCATCTGAAGGATCGACATCATTGTTTACACAAAGGCTTTTCTTCTTAAAATTATTCTCTTTATAGAACTTCTTTTGTTTGTGCTTCTCTTCATCGTCATATGTCTGATCCTTTCTTTTGTGAGGAGACTTAGAGGAAAAATGACCTATCTTACCATATTTGAAACATTTGAAGGGCAGCTTACCTTTGTATTTTCCTGATCCTTTCATCAGTCTTCTCACAAAATTTTCTTCAATCTCATCTATATCAGAGTTTGTGTTCTTCTATTCTTTAAAGGATGCCTCTCTTGTAGTGGATTTCCCTTTGGTGATTCTCATTTCATAAGCATTTAGGGTTCCAATAAGTTGATCTAGTGACAATGTTTTGAGATTAGCTATTTCCTCTATAGCAAAGACCTTTGAGTTAAATCTATCAGGAAGATATGTTAATATTTTATGGACTAGAAAATATTCATCTATCGTTTCACCTATACCTTTCATAGTGTTGACAAGTTCTTCTATACGTAAGAAGTATTTATTGATAGCTTTGTCTTCATCCATCTTTAAATGCTTGAATTTTAGTCTATGAGTCTAAAGTTTTTCGTCTTTCACCTTTTCATTGCCTTCATAACTACTTATCAGCTTGTCCCACTTAACTTTTGCTGAATCACAGTGCATGTATTTGACTCGTCTTATGCAATTCCAATGAGGATGGCATTCATTGATTTTGCATTAAATCTAAACTCCAAGTTATCATATTTTGAGGCCAAGACTACAGGCTTCACATATCCAGTTTCAATGACATCCCAAACATCAGCACCCAGATACATTAAATATGTTCTCATCCTTATTTTCCAGAAGGCAAAGTTTGTTCGATCAAACATAGGGGCTCTATTCGTTTAACTTCCTTCATGACTAGTCATGTTCAAGCTTATGGATCTACCTTTAATCAAAGGCACCGACTCTGATACCAATTGATGGAAATATATCTGAGAGGGGGAGGTGAATCAGTTATATCTATCTATCTATCTATCTATCTATCTATCTATATATATATATATATATAATATTGAATCTTTTCTTGTTTTTTTCTGAATCATTCTATATTATTATTAAATGTGTTGCATAGATATATATAATATTTGATCAATCACACAGAAAACACAGAGACACTGATTTTCATGAGAGAAACCCATAAAGGGAGAAAACCTCTTCTTCTTCTTCAGATCTTAATCAATATGCAAATTTCATGTAAATCATAGTATTTGAGCACCAAATAAAATATGAGGCTACAACCTCTAATAGACAGCTGCAACTTACATAGAGCACAAACTCTTAGGTTTCTCTAGCACCTACTATATGGAAGCACCAACTGCCAGAATATATTCTAGCACCAACTAGAATTTAAAGGACTACAATCCTCCCTAGCACCACCCTACCACCCTAATTGAATATTACAAAACTTACTTACTTCATCTGTCTTTGATATGATATGTTACTGCTCAATGTCTCCTCTTCCTTCTTCAACTTCTATGCTCTGTTCAACTTCTGCATATTTCTGATTCTATGCTCTGTGCCTCCACTGCACTCTTCTGTTCAACTTTTCTTCTACATTTATTGCTCTGTGACTCATCTATATTCTATATGATGTTCCTCTTCCATTATCTTCATCTCCTACCACCCCTTATAAGTGCATGAATGACTATATAGATAAAAAAAAACTCATGTCTCTCCTCTTGTCAAAAAGTAATATGCCTAGGTATCTCCACCAAAACAAAAAGTAATATGCATGAAGTAACACCATGAAGTAATAGAACCAAAAGAAAGCTTCTCCAAAGCCCCACATTTTCATAGTCTAGACATTCCCGATGCTATCATCGTTGCTTTCATGTTTTCCATCATCACTGGCAATATGTCATCGTCGATGTTGTTATTGCCATCAATGAAAGACACACTCTTCCTATAAACATGCCAACATTCTATTCTTCATCACAACACATCCATTTTATGTGGTGAAACACGAGATTATGTCAACCAACAATTATAGGCCTCTTTAACATTTTATGCAATTCTATATTTGTAGGGTTGTCTAGAAATAACTGTCCAACAAGCAAGTTAATCATTTGCATCTATTTTCAATCGAAATTTTCTATGTTTCTACAATGTTTTTCTTGAGGTTCTCATATCTTTTTCCATGTGTTGTGTCAAACGATCTTTTATATTTCTAGATGAAACAACTGTTGTTTCTATCACTCTACGTGCAACACTAACATCTTTTTTCAAGATTTTCCAAAATCTTTCAACACACTAGTTATGTTGTCAAAGACATTCTGTTTCACCTTTGTATATTTTGTCTACTTTTGAATACCCAATAATGATGTAGCTTCTTTTAACTTTCTTTACTTTATTAAACAAATTAAAAGTTGAGTTTGTATTGTTACTGATTCATCTTTGAAAAAAGTATTATACATATTCTTAGTTTGATATCTTATATAATGCTTAGCTTCTTTCTTCCCAATTTTGTCAGTATCAACATTTTCTAATATTTGATCATCAATGTTGATAGATTCTCTTGTTGATCCAGGATATTTTCATCTAGTGACTTATAAAGAATTGCATTAAATGAGCATAAATTAAACTGTAGCATTAAAGAAGGAAAAAATCAATAATGAAGAGATATAATAATCAAATATGAACACAAAGAAATTGATAACAACGTTCTTCCCTGGTGGGCTACATCTTCGAGTCCTTCTCTCAGATGTCTAGGCTCTTTAATCAACTCAACAAAGAATTTGGAAAAATACATAAGTATACCTCATTCTAAAATCAAGTTGCAGAAATAATGCTCAGATCAAAAAACATATAGCACCATTGAATTCATGGAATTGAATTACCCAAAAATGACTGTCTCCACACCTCAATCTGACTCTGGCGATCCCAGGCCCAAGAAGAAATTTGTCTCAGTTTTTGTGCCCCTCTGCAACTTGCAATTAATGACTGGACTGCATAGAAATGAGTGCCCAAGGCTATACCTTACGCATGCCTTCCTCCCCAGGGCTAGGTGGACTGAACATTTGAGTATTATCTATGGGTGTTGATAACAAAGAAGTTCGTTGGAATGTTGGTTTGGGCATTAATACAAAGGCGTATAGTGGGGAGGAGGTCCTGGGGTTAAACCCGCGGGCCTCCCCCTTTTGGGTTTTAATTTGTCGCAATATATATATATATATATATATATATATAATAATAATAATAATAATAATAATAATAATAATAAAAGGTTGTTCATATATTTTTGGCAGTGGCGCTATCCATATCTCCAATGGTTAGAACACAACCAAGTTTGTTGTGGTCTGCCAGATTTGGCAGACCCGCCAAAATTTTTTTTTTCTAAATTTTCTCATGGACTGTCATTATGATTTTTCAGCCTACCACGTGGTAGTCCTTGATTGGGACACATGGTAGTATCTCATTGGGTCGCATCGTCCTCTTCCATGTCATCACCACATCATCATGCCACATCACTGTGGCACGTTAGTGTACAGACTGCAACATGGCATGATCCTATTGGTCCACGGATCTACCCGAAAGTTCCAAAACTAGGTGCATCATGCTAATGTTAGCATGACACATGTCACCTTCTACATCTTCCACATGTTCTATACATATGTTGATGTTAGCAATATAGATGCTAACTCATCCTATGCTGACTGGGCTAGGTTGACCAAACTTTGACCATAAATATCTTTCAACCTGTAACTCCATTTGATGAGTCGTTTGCATCGTTAGAAAGATTGTGACGTGTTCTTCAAGATAATTTATTTTTAACTGAGTTTTGGGAACTTTGAATTTTTTCCCTTTCTCTATCTATTGAGGCCATTCTGAGCATCTTGAGTTGCCTCTACGAGTTCTTAGTTGTTCTTAGCCTTATCTAGATCCTTTTTGGATCATGCCTTCCCCCTAAGATCTTTTTGGACCACCAAAATATTTCATCAATCAACATGTAGGTAAGGGAAGAGTCCACTCACTTTGTCCTTCTCAATCCACTTTGCCTTGCTTGGATGTGTTCCCTTTAAGCCTACTCAAAGATAATCAACATCACCCTTGTGTGAAGTCCTCGTCCTTTTGTCCAAGATGATATCTTCCTGTAACTCATCCAAGTACTCAGGTGGAAACTCACCAACTGAAGGTATTGAAACTTCCTCATCCTGATCCATGATCATGGGAGGCTCAAAAAGTTTCAAGTTATCGACATTCACAACTAACTAAATCTTCACATAAGTTGGAAGATATTGATGAAAAGAAATGGTACCACTTTTATTGAAGATAATGAAGGGTCCATAACGAATGGACTTGAGTTTCTTGCCTTCACCCTTCAATCTGTCCTTGCTGATGTGAAGCCATACCCGGTATCCAACCTAGAACTGAGGATCAACCCTATACTTGTCATGTCGGTCTCTGTCCTTTGTTCATTATTCATTTACATCGACATCTCTCCCATACATAAATTCCAAAGGAAGCTTGGGTAGGTAGCCAAAACATGTATCAAAAGGTGAACTCTCACTGGATGAATGTAAATCTCGGTTGTAAGCATGTTGTACATAGGGTATCTATTCATCCCATAACTTGGGATGCTTACTGCAATAGCCTCGAATCAAAAGTACCATTTTTTTATTTACCACCTCTTTCTGTCCGTCGGTTTGTGGATGGAAAACAATGCTCCTCAGCAATTTGGTGTCCATCATTCTCCACAAGCTAGTCCAAAAGTCCCCAAGGAATTGAGTTTCTCGATCCAAGATAATGGATGTTGGTAACCCAAAGTGAACCTAAACATGTTGAAAGAAGAGATTACCAGTCTGCTCAGTAGTGATCTGATTTTTACATGGCATCAAGATACACTTCTTGCTGAACCTATCCACTACAACATACAAATAGTCATGAGCCCCTTTGGTCATTGGTAAACACCCTACAAAATCCATGGATATACATTCCCATGGATGGGATGGAACAGGAAGTGGTGAGTATAGCCCTAGTGTTCTATTAATGGGCTTATAAGTAGAACACATCACACACCCCTTTACATATTTAGTTACAATTTCTTTCATTTGAGGCTAGTAACAAAACCTATGCAAATTAGCCATAGTTTTCCCTACCCCAAAATGCCCAGACACAAGAGAAGTGTGAGCTTCTCATATTACATGGACTCATTCACTTGTAAGATACATAGATTTCCAAGATGGTAGATTAGTTTTCCCTGCAGACAATAGTTCTCTACTTGTGCACCACGTGTTAGCTTCTCATATACTTCTTTCAAATCTTCATCGATGGCATATTGTTATACATAGCTATCATGAGATAAATAAGTATTCTTCAAAATAATAGAAGCAGCAATAGGAGGTCTATAAAGCATATTGGCTACCTTGTTACTTGTACCATTTTTGTACTTGATTACCAAATGAAATTGTAGTAGAAAACCCATCCATATGTAATGTCAAGATTGTTACAGTTTGGTCTGTGCTTGGAGATATTGTAAGGGCTAATGATCTATATGTATGATTGTTTCCCTCCCTAACTAGTAGTGCTTCCATTTATTTACACTTTCGACTAATGCATACAACTCTTTATCATATGTAGGATAGATAACAACAACTCGGTTAAAAGTTTCAGAGTGGTAACAGGTAGTTTTATGATATTGCGTCAATACTACACCCATGGCATATCCACTGGCATATGTATCGATCTCAAAATTTTGTTGAAGATTCGACAATGCTAATAATGGTGTGGTACTGATCTTCTCCTTCAAAGTGTCGAAATAATTTTTTTCTTTCCATCCCACTGAAAAGTGTTCCTCACACTCGTTAAGGCATGCAAAGGAGCTGCTATAAAGGAGAAGTTTGAAATGAACCTCCTCCAATAATGGACTACACCTAAGATGCTTCGGACCTTGGTTACACATTTTGGCTCAAGCCAATTTACAATTACATCAATTTTGGAAGGATCATTTTTTAATTATCCTCCTCCTACAATATCACCTACCTACAGAAGTGGAGTCTTGAGAAATTCACATTTAGACAATTTTACATACAACTTTTCCCTTTGCAAAGTATCCAATACTTTCTTTACATGACTCACATGTTCATCCCAAGTCCCACTAAAAATAATAATTTTGTCTAAATACACAATCACAAAGTCATATAGGAAAGGCTTGAATACATCATTCATCACATGAATGAAATTTTCCAGAGCATTACAAAGCCCAAATGACATAACTAACCACTCAAACAAACCTTGTTTGGTTTTAAAGGCAGTTTTCCATGCATCTTGTTTTCTGACCCTGACTTGATGATATCCACTGTGCAAATCAAACTTAGTGAAATAAACAACATTCTTCAACTGATCAAGTAAATCATATATACAAGGAAGAGGGTATCAATTTTTCATCATGATTTTATTGAAGGTCCGATAATAGACACACATTCGCCATGTGACATATTTCTTTGGCACCATCATGATAAGAGAACCACAAGGATATGAACTTGGCCCGATGATCCCTTTATCCAATAAGCCCTGTACCTGCTTCTTGATCTCTGTGATCTCCACAACTAACATCCTATACATGCCCACATTAGGAAGAGGAGAATCTTGTTGAATATGTATCTCATGTTGGATTTCCCTCTTAGGAGGTAATCCATCTAGTTCCTGAAAAATATCATCATACTTAGAAACAATATCAATTAATTCCTTTTTATGAGAAGGATCACATCCTTGGAAAGCATCGGATGTCCTAGCATCTTTCTCTCTTATGACCATGATTACATATCTCTTATTAGTGTTTATAAGTCTTTTCATTTTCCCTGCACTAACAAGTGTTGTATTTACCCTCATGTTTTGAGCTCTAACAATATATTCCACTCCCCCCTTGGTAAGGTGGTATTTGTTCTCATGATGAAATAAGACTTATTTTCTATCATAAAGATAAGTACTTCCCAACACTATGCCAGATATATCAAGTGGTACAACATCCAAATCCACTTCATCAATCAACTTTGGAGCAATAGAAAATATAACCCTACATTGTTTGGTGAAATTAAGCTTTTCTTTATCACATACCCAACCAAGAGGATAAGTCTTCGGATTTGGTTTTGTTACAAGACCCATATTCTTGACAAGTGCTTCATATATAAAGTTTACTTAGGAACCCAGATAAAATAGTGTATCTATTTTAGTCTGTTTAGATACAACTCTTATATGAAATAATTCATTCCTCTTTCATTCATCATCATGAGATTCATTATTGGAACTTGAACTAGCATGAAGGGGATATTTACCTTGTACTCCAACCGTTGTGATATTTCCTTCATCTCCTGAATCGAAACCAAGATCTTGTTGCACTGGAACAATGGTTTTTTTCTTCCCCTTTCCACCGAACTATTTTGGTTTCTTCTCTGTATGCAGTTTCCAACAATGTTCATCATCATGACCTCTTTTCTTGCAATGAGTGCAAGATGGATTTCCTCCTTCTCTCCTCACTGTGGCGGTCTTTTTTTCCTTCCTTTTAAACTTTTTTAAATCTTTATGTGGGATATTGGAAGGTTTCTTCATGGGATATTCTTGAACATGCTTCCCCATGTTCTCAAGGTGAGTGGTTTGCACACAAACTTCGTCAAGACTAGTGGGGTTAAACAAGAGAAAGGTATGATTAATATAACTATGAAGTGCGCCAATATACTTCATTAAAGTTTCATAAGAATCCAAAGGAATATTTAATCCAAGAGATTTCTTATTAAATTCTTCTATGAAACTTTGTACAGTTTGACCTTTACTTTGCCTTAAAGTTTTCCATTCCATCATTGCTTTATGTAAATACCCTAATGGATAAAATTGCTTCCTTATCGCTGATTTAAATTCTGACCATGAGGAATTAATATTACCACACTTACTTATATCTTGAAGCTTTCTCTCCTACCATACGAGAGTGGAGCCTTCCAATCAAAGAGAATCTAGTTGCACTTTAACTTCCTCTTCATCAATATGTTGAACACAACAACATACTTCAACCTATCGGATCCAATTATCTATCCTTTCAGGATTAACATCTACATTAAACATAGGCAAATAAAATTTTACATCAATATTTATTAATGGTTTCTTAAAAGAAGTTTTATGGCTAGAATGATTAGAATGGTCATAGAAAGAAGAATTAGAACTTGAAGGTGAACATGGAGGCTTAGGAGGATCTCCTCCAGCCCCTTGGTTTACCGAATCATCATCATCAGCATGTGATTCCTTTTTCTTCTCTTTCTTATTCATCCTCTTCTCGTAATATCCATTCTTCATTTGACCATTTATGACATGCGATAAAAGACCAAATGAAAGTTTTTCTCTTGTTCATCACGCTTGTCCTCTTCTACCATTTTCTTCCTTCGGGATGCACGAAAAACTTCGATATTGAATGTATTAAGAGTTCCTTAACCTTGCTTATGCTTGTCCCTAGTAAGCATTATGATGGGTGTTATATATGCACTAAAACCACATTAAAAACCCTCAATTAAGTTGTCAAACTGGGGTAAGTAAACTTAGAGTTGTGGCAAAGTATATGCCAAAGGTAAAAGGGTTGGTAGGATTATAGTCTAACTAATGAAAGTATATATCTAAGGCTAATCTACTCAAGAAAAAATATATAATGAGCAAACCCTACTAAGCAACTTGAAACTAGGTAAGCTAAGTATTTTTGGGCCAAGTGTCAATGGATAGTCCTAAGAAAGAAAATGAAAACTCTATGTAAAGAAAACTAGTTTAACAATAAGCAAAAGCAAACTACTAAGCATAATAAGCAAATGAAAAAAGAAAACTATTTTAACTTGCCAACCTACATTCAATGAGAAACTATCCTATGAAAGAAAATAAATAAGCAAAGACACCTAACTAACCTACTAAAGAAAATAGACAAGTAAGCAAAAACAACTATCTAATGTATTCAAGAAAATAGATGGGTAAGCAAAGACAACTAACTACTGCAAGCAAAAACTTCTCATTGAACAAATATCTAGCCTAAGAGGCAAGTGGACTAAATGCCTAATGCAAAACCATTTCTAATGCATGGAAGGAAATCTATTTTATTGAAAGCACGAAAAACTACCATGTAATGCCTAATCTATGATGAGAAAATTACTATCTAATAAAGCAAAGTCTATCTATCCTACAACAACAATAAGACTTTATTCTAGTCTATGAAAGCAAGAAACTATATCTATGAAAACAGGAAAACTATATTTTAACCTATGACAATTCAAATATAATGATGGTGGTTGTGTGAATGTCTTCAGTGTCAGATAATATCTGGATGGCACTTGACAACAAAGGACAATTCCAATGGTATAAGCTCAACACTAATCTCAATCGCAAAATGAAAGGTGTAGAGTAAACAATCCAATGAAAACTTAGCCATGACAAAAATAATGTTAAATACCATGCATATTCATGTACAAACCATCAACAACATAACGGGATCATCATTATACTTCTACACTATGTAAGAAAAACTAGATTCAACCATTAACTAAGAAATGCAATTGCATTTTAATTCTAGGAAAGGAGATTGCGTAAAATGAAACTACAATATGTCTATTCTAACCATTCAAACTACAATAAAGAAATGACTAAAAACATAAATTAAAAACTGATATTAAAAATTAATCTAACAATTATATTAACCAACAACTAATTAAACAATTTCTATATAAAAATAAGATGAGCAAGCTATGATTAAAAACTGGAATTAAATCTATCCATCCATCAATCCTTGTCAAAAGAAAACCCAAATTAAAAACTCAGTTCTATCTAATTAAAAATTTGTTTTAAACTTAATTGTAAAATCATAAAAGAAAGCATAATCTAACTGCATATGGGGCTAGTATTAAGAGAGAGACTTGCAACTCTTTTCCTAGTCTATAAAATCAATGCATGCTAATATGTATCCTCATATAACCTGCAAAACAATTAAAACAATTAAGCTACACCAAACTAGTTACAATGGTACTTCCTACGAGCACACCCTAAGCTTAACAAGGTGAATTCACCATTATAACTTGAAAACACAGTTCTGGGATAATTCTGACAATGTAAAATATAAAAAACAGAGGAAAACGAGTTTGTCTCCAATACAATGGTTCTTCTACTTGATTAACAATATTATGACCATCCTAGCAGTATTTATAAGATTACAGACCAAGTGGTCGACCACAGGAGGGTCGAACCACTTCTAAATTCGGCAAATTACAATAAATGATGCCCTAACTGATAAAACGAAGCCGGCCAATAATTACCCTCTTTGGACAACTGAAACTGAGTTGTCTAGAGTTCAGTAGCTAGAGGGGGCGATCATGAACAAAACCCATGTTCCTGATTCACCCAACATTGGCCGACAATGCCATAACTGCCAACTTGCCTTCCATTTCTGTGCAATACAGAGTGCTGGAGAGAGTGTCAGATCGAGTGCTGGAACGAGTGCTGGAACGAGTGATGGATCAAGTGTTGGAACTAGAAACATATTGTGTTTTTTCTCTGTAACACCAAAAAACATGAATTAGCTCTTACATATAATAAAACATGATGAATTATACTTGATTCAATCATTAAACATGAATTACACATACCTTATGGCGATCATACCATTTTATCATGAAATTCTTCAAAAATCTCCTTTAAAGTATGAAAAACACGTATGTGCTTGTGGTAAAAGTGTATAATAACAGTCATGAAAGTGATAATATAATGGGACCAACATTACCCCCACACTTACAATTTTGTAGGTTCCACTGCAGACAGAAACAAGTTACCCCTCATGACTAGGCTTGCTGAGGAGGATCAACTTTGGAAGCCTCTCCTTCTTGCTGTGTAGACTTAGCCTTGTGCCCCTTCTGTTGCTTTAATTGTGCTCTAAGGCTACAGTTAGATTTAGACATTTCATCAACCAACCGTTGAAGGGATTTGAACTTTCCGTGAAGGACTGAATTGTCATGATGAAGGTGTACATCTACTATCTTCCTCTCTTCCAACTATTGGACAAGATGTTGGTTTTCTTTTTTTAGCTGCTCTATGGTTGGGACAAAATTGATGATATCGGAGGAAGGCTTAGATCCTTTGAGACATGTGGACAATCTATCAGTTTTAGTATCTAAAATGGGTGTGGGTGAAGTAGGAGTGATGGGAGATCGGCAAGGTAAGGTAGGTTCTGATTTTGTTTTCCTTAGTGGCTCTAATCCATCCGCAGATACTTCCCTAGGTTTCTTATGAGGGCTCTCAAGGTCGGATGACACTTGGATGGGGTCCAAAGAAGGTGGAGGTTTTGCATAAGGCTTGGTTCTTGTGTTCTGGGTACTCTTCTGAAAGGGTCCCTTACCAAATCGATTGGCTCCCCTCTTGTTTGTAGGAATGATGGGAAAGTCTTGCCGCATTACTTCTTGGAGCTTTTTAGGTGTAGGATCAAGAGAGAGTGACGGAATTGGGGTGTCAACAATGGGCTTCTTTTGGTCTTTTATCTTGGTCTTTTTACTAGATGAAGAAGTAGGGATATCAACAATCTTTTGTATTGTTTCGGCAAAGAGAGGGTTTGTGCAAGGGATTTTGGGGTTCTTGGAGAGCGAGGCTTGGATGGAGAGATAGTTTTTAGTAAAATTGGTAGATAAAGGCATCCCAATTTTTCCCCTGTTTCTCTAGTTCGACAAGAATGAGGAGTTTGATCAAGCCATGGTGGAAGAGATTGTTGTGGGGATTAGTCACATTTTTTCTCACTTGAGAGGACATCTTCTCCAATCTTTTGAGAAAATAGAAGGGGAAGTTCAAGGGTTTGTTGAACATAAAATGAGCCAGCAATCTAAAATGACAATCTTTGAAAGTAGAGTATATACCTTCACGTGTAATTAACCTTGTGATGACGATGAGGGGATTGACCAATTCTGCCTTTATCCACTCCTTAGCATACCCTTTTTCTCTTGAAATTCTCCCGAACTCAAGCTTAAACACCATGTTGTAACTTGAGCGCAACAATTGGTGGTTTTTGAACCATCTATATCCCATTCTTCGTGAGAGACCCTACATGTGTTTTGTTACCATTGAAACCAACTCCAAATTGCATAGAGAGGTCATCATCGTGGCCCTGCAAGCTAGAAAGAAATGGCCCCAGCCAGCGTGCAAAAATAGTTCCCTGCACTGTGAAAATTCGAGAATGGAAAACAAGTCTGCATAGGAGGAGGGTTCGTATCTCCTGGGCATTGTGATAGAGGTGGAATTCACCAAGAAAGCATGAAATCGAGCCAAGCAATGACACGAATTTAGCACAGGCCAAATGCATTTTTAAAAGAGGATAAGGTGGCAGAGGTTGGACACTATTTCTTAATGCAAAGGAGAGAAAATGGTAAGGGAAAATGAGATAATAGAGTGCCCAGGCCAATTTTGGATGGACTTAAGGTGCAATACATTGCACACATGTGAACGCAAGCTGCCATGTGTGGAGAATTCAAATTCAAAGGCTCAATTTTTGGGCAAGGTAATGGTGCATATTTAGATCAATGTCCAAGTCTTTTGACTTGGACATTTGATCATAAACATATGAAGCATCTTTTAATCAATGCYTGTAACCAAATTAATTGAATGTAAGTGAATTTTGGTTACCTAGAATCTAGGATAGTTACTGGTGTGTAATTCACATGGCACCTCATTCGGAACCTCATACAACACTTCATCCGGTACCTCATACGGTACTTCATCTGGTACCTCTGTGTTAAGTGCATTTTCACCGCTTATAATGGATAGCTTGCAAATTTGAAGTATTTTTGACAATCGCAATAGTTAATGAGAAGAGGCAAGATGCTCCATGCTCACTCAATCTTTCTGCATATGACATATAATGTCAAAATCTACAATGAATGGGTTATAGAAAGCATAAAACATGTGTTTTCAAACCTACAATATGCATCTTGTAAGGAATGATAAACCGATAAAGAGTGGTCTTTTAAGTATGTGTTCAGTAATTTATAGCACACGAGAGTTTAAACATTTCAAAAAATAACATGACTATCATTATAATAATCGGTATCATAGAAATAATACAAAAATTCTTGCAAAGATATACTTCTATAGGCAATGATCATTTGTCATCTCATGAATCCCTCCCCCACACCTAAGTATTGTGACACCTCACAATCAAAAGTATAGGAAACTAGTCAGTATCCCCCAATAGTCAAAGATTTGTATTATTTCAAGTGCAAAGGTAAAATTTCACAGCTCGGTCTGACAACACAACTAGACAATGGCCCCACCTATAGGATAAGAGATCCTATGTATAGATAAGAAGAGGTAGGAAAGAGAGTTTCAAGATAGTCTTAGAGTTATTTCCCAATGGAAAGTTTATGAGATTCATTAACTGTAGATTAACCACACATACTTCATGTCAGCTTTATCTGCAAGTAATGTCATACATCAGGACAAGTTTAAATTTATGATTTATTTTTGTCAGATTACCATCCTCACTAGGTGGAATGCCCCGCTGCCAACAAGCTTGTTCAATACTCCGGTGGGTTTACCTTGTCATACCATAGGCTGGTACCCACTACCAACATAATTGTTTAGTATCCCGATGGGTTAGCCTCTTAAACCCTCAGAGACTGGACCTCCATCTTTTAAGATTTTAGTATAAGATTGCTTATGCAAGAAGATGGGGGAACAACTCTGAAACAACTTTTTCTTTCCTTTTTTTTTTTTTAAATGGGGATGGTATTTATGTTAGAGGATGAATCTCCATTATATTACTTAGTGATTTTCCCAATGTAAGGGGTACATAAGTGGGCATGGCCTGTCTAAAGATATGATACAATCAATCTATTTAGTGTGTAGTGGATGGTACCATTGAGAAAGAACAAAAAGTTATTTCTAGGCTCAACTTACTTTCTTCCTTGTAGTTATTGTGATGTTTCCATGACTAACTGCTAATTAGACTTCCTTGTTACTCTTTGATAAAGACACTTGACTCACTTACTTAGGTTTCTTGGAAAAATTGTACAAGAGACCTCTAGGATTGATAGTTATGGTATCACTTCCTTATACAGTGGTGAAGAGTTTCAAGAGAAACTGCTTTAGAAATCCTTAAAAATTGAGAATGTTTGCAAAAATATGGGTAACTACAGTAAGTCAATATTCATTTGATTATTTAACAGAAACAAAATTCAAGTATAACAATGTTTTGAAGAAAGATCCTTGAAACTGTGTACTCTGGTGAAATAATTACTTACAGAAACCTCTAGAGTTGACTTATTAACAAAATTCAAAAACTATTTACATATATACAGTAGGAAATTCAGAAAAAATTTCAAGAACAAGGGGGACTTCTCCATCTACTAAGGCCAATGCCTTGTTATCTGTCATGACCTGTAGAAAATCTTCTCTGGAAATGGGCTTATGATAAAATTTAAGTCGGTGTCCATTTACCACAAAGGAGACTTGTCCATCGTCAATTGTTTTAATTTTTACAGCTCTATTGTCATATAGAGTGTCTACTTCGTAAGGGCCCAACGAATGGGTGGTAAGTTTGCCTTTGAAGGTTTTGAATCAGGAATCAAACAATAGGGCCCAATCACTAGGTTGGAAGTGCTTCTTTTTAATAAACTTGTCATGCCACTTGCTTCTCTAGTTTTGGACTAATATTGTCCGTTGGATGGAATCTTACCTGATTTCATCCAACTCATTTAGTTGTAGGGCTCGTTTCTTTTGAGCCTCATCTAGGTTCAATCCTAACTCTGTGGAAATACAAAAGGTCCTTACTTGGAATTCTATAGGTAAACATACTTGTTTCCCGTACACTAGCTCATAAGGGGTATGCCCAGTGGTATTTCTCCAGGTAGTCCGATATGCCCAAAAATCCTATGGGATCCTATCAGCCCAATCTCAGTAATGTAACTGAACAGTCTTGGTCAAGATGGCTTCCAGAATTTTGTTTGTGGATTCTACCTAACCATTGTCTTGCGGGTGGTATGGAGAAGATTTACAGTGTTTAATCCCATATTTATCTGTTAGCTCTTTCATAAGCTTGGAAGTGAACTGAGTGCTTTGGTCGGTAACAATTTCATGAGGGACACCAAAGCAGGTAAAGATGTCTTCATAGATAAATTTTACAACAGACTTCTCTGTAGCCCTGAATAGGGATTTTTCCTTTACCCATTTGGTTACATAGTCCGTACAAAACAAAATATAGTTCTTTCTATGGGACATGGGTGAAATTGGTCCTACAAAGTCGAGGGCCCATTTTTCAAAGGGTTCTATCATAACCTGGGCCTGCAAAGGTATTTTTTTGGATGACGTAAATATTCCTATTCTTTGGCAACTATCACAACTTCTCACATACTTGGCAACATCTTTGAAAATGCTAGGCCAATAGTAACATGAATGTAATACCTTATATCTTGTACATTTATCAGAAAAATGGCCACCAGATGGTCCATCATGACAACTTCATAGTATATCAGGTACCTCGTCCTCTCAGACACATCTACGAATAATCAAATCAGGAACTATGTGAAAAAGATCATGACCAACCCAAGAGTAATTATCACTCTGTGTAATAATTTTCCGCTTTTCATCAGGTGACAAATGTGACGGTAACTTCCTAGTAGCTAGATAGTTTTCCATATCTACAAACCATGGGGTATTAATAGAAAGGGAAAAGAGGTGCTCATATGGGAAAAGATCATCTACAGGGATTTCATCATCCTCGTTTTTTATTTGGGAAAGAAAGTCAGCTACTACATTATCTTTCCCAGGTCGGTCAAGCATAGTAATATTAAATTCTTGCAATAACAAGAGCCACCTAGTCACTTGGCCATTAGTTATAGGTTTGTTCATGAGGAACCTAATGGAAGAATGATCATTGTGTAAAAATACTTCATAACCTATAATGTAATGACGAAACTTGTTAATAGCATGAACAACTGCTAATAACTCTTTCTCAGTGACTGTGTAGTTCAACTAAATAGGGGACAAGTTCTTGCTTACAAAATAAATGGCATAGGACTGTTGGTCCTTTTTATTCCCTAATACCCCTCCTATTGCGGTGTCAAAGGCATCAGTGGATATATGAAATGGGAGAGTCTTATTGGGCCCTCTAAGAATTGGTGCCAGAGACAAATTATCTTTTAGAGTTTCGAAGGAAGTTTGACACTTCTCATTCCAAACAAAATCAACATCTTTTATCAATAATCCAAACACAGGTGTAGCAATCTTTGTAAAATTTTCAATAAACCGTTGGTAATATCTGGCATGTCCAAGAAAGATTCTCACCTCTTTCCGAGTCTTGGGTGGAAGCCTAATAATGACTTCAATCTTTGTAGGATCGAATTTTATCCCTTCAGATGAAACATGATGTCCTAGAACCACTCCTTCAGTTAACAACATTTTTCATTTTTCATGACTCATAGATAGGTTCATTTCCTGACATCTGATGAGGACTTTTTCTAAGTTGTCTAAGACTTCCTGGTAAGTATTTCCATAGACTATGAATTCATCCATGTAGACCTACACACAATCATTAATAAGATCAGAAAATATCCCCAGTACTGCTCGTTGAAATGTGGCAAGAGTGTTACACAATCTGAATGGTACGCCCTATAGGCAGAGGTGCCCCAAGGACAAGTAAAGGTAGTGTTGTTCTGGTCCTCAGGTGCTATAAGAATCTAGTTGTACCCGCTATACCCATATAGAAAGGAGAAATACTTCTTTTTGGACAAGGTATCTAGAACTTGGTCAATGAAAGGGAGAGGAAAGTAGTCTTTCAGAGTGGCTTTGTTCAGTTCCCAGAAATCAACACAAATTCTCCATTTCCCAGTCACTTTCTTTGGAACCATTACAAGCAGGTATACCCACTTACTGTCGGAGATGGGATAGATGAATCTAACATTTAACAACTTTTGGATCTCCTCCTTGACTATATCTTTGAGTGTTGGGTTCATCCTTCTCCAGGGTTGCCTAACAGGTGTCACTTCCCCCTGGGTATATATGTGATGGATGCATGTGTTAGGGTGTATAGCTGTCATGTCAATATATTCCCAAGAAAATTCTTCTGTTTGTTCTTTAAGGATATCTACTAATTGTTTCTTTTGGTCTGTATCTAGTCCAAAGTTTATATCTAAAAATTTCCTTTGACTAATCTCGTAGGGCATAGTATAAGAGATGGCAAACTCATCTATTTTGAAAATAAAATATGTCAAAGACAAAATGGATGGGTCTAATTGTTCTTGAAATTCTTCCCCAAACATGTACTCAAATTGGGGAAAAGACTGTGGAACATACACACATGTGATATCAAAAGTGAACTGGTTTAGAACATTTTATGGTGTATGCTCTGGAAGTTCCCTTGCATGGTCACTCGGTAATACGGGTTCTTCCCAGTCTTCATTCTCGTATGGACATTCAAGCCACCATAGATTCTCCATAATAGGTTGAGTTGGAGGGTAAATGGTGAGCTTCTGGATAGAGAGACCATTCGAGATGGTCATTTGTCCTTCTCTATAGCCAATAAATGCATTAGCTGTGGCTAGCCAAGGCCTTCCCAAAATAACAGGATGGCCTCTAGCAAGATCTTTTGAATGAATGACAAGAAAATCTACGGGTTACTCCCATGAGGCCAAAGTGACATAGACCCCCGACCCTCTGGCCGAGATCTGTACAGGATCGTTTTAAATTCTCCTTGAGCCGAAGTGGCTCCCTCATATTCCTATTGGAACCTCATGAATCTGATCCATAGGTCCTTTGTGAAAACCCTCCCTGTGCAACTTAACACCAAGCACGAGCCTTACGTCTCCATGCGACCACAACCTGGGCTTAGCGCAAGTGTTTTTCGCAACTCGTGAGTTCATGAGTCGATGACCCTCGAATCTTCTTTCTCCAAACCTCCGATACCCGAGATGTGATATGGGTATGGATCCCTCCTCTCTAGTGCCTTCCACACATAACCACTAGCTAGGGATAAGTGCTAGCACTACTCACAACTCATGAATTCGTGAGTTGGAGTGTTGAGCCCTCGTGCTCCTTCTTTGCGAAACCTCGAAGCATGATAAGTTAGTGATGGGTTGACTCCTTCCTAGGCGACGTGTCTCCACCACTTGTCACCCACTTCCACCTTTCTCTAGGTTCCTGTTGTTACACCACCTATCAACCACGCGGTCCCCACCTAACAGATGTGACATGTGTTCGCACTATCCCTCGGTGCTTGGCACTTCGTGACTTTAGTGATCAAGGTGCAACTCCTTCACCCTTCGAAACCCCAATACACGATGTAGTGAGGCACCAAATATCATGACTCTCCTTCCTCCTCGATCGATGGTTCAAGTCGAATCATGATTTCGTGATTTGGGGGTTTGTAGTGCAAAGAACTCCGCCTCCTAGCTCGCGATACCCGAATTCGCGAAATGGACCGACGATCCAGATCTATCTGAGATCTATGGTCAATACTATGGTTCTCATGATTTTGCGACTTCTCCACAGATAATTCTAACCATCCAGGGATTAAACCCCTTGCACCTTCTTCCAGATCCAACGACGGTCCTTGGTACTAGATCTGACGACCAAGATATTTTTTTCTGTGCACCTCGCAGGGACTAAATCCCATGCACATATCCCTTATCCAGTGGCTCTCAGGCCACTACACTCCAGATCTGATGGCTAATGTTTCTCCTTCCTAAGCATGTGCTCTCTCTGAGCCTTGGAATATTTCGAATGCTTCAAAGGATGAAACCTTTGTTCTTTATCCCATGAGTCCATGACCTTTAGCTTTGCCTGCATTACTAAAAAATCTTCGCTCCTAAGCTTTTCTCACTCTTAAAACTCAAAGGGATTCTTGACCTCTGCACTCCTTGCAGGGTCCCTGCACACAACTGTGCTATCCATCCTAAGATTTTCCTTCTTGAACCTCTAAGGGATTCGACCCTTGCCTTCTCCTTCAAATGGAGATTGGTTCCCTCTTGAAAGCCTCCTTTTCAATCACTCCTTACTAAGCCTACAGGGTGTTCAGTAACCCTATGAGTGTCTTCCCTATGACACTTCCCTTATCTCAAAACTCGAAAAAGAGAGTTCTTCTCAGTGCACTCTTTGCACTCGCTCGATGCCCTCCCAGCAGAGCTTCTACAAAATCTTCAGTGACTCTGTCTTCTCACTGAACTCGAAAGAGATTTCTTCTCAGTGCACTCCTTGTACTCACTTGATGCCCTCCTGGCAGAGCTTCTACTGAATCTTTAGTGACTTTGTCTTCTCACTGAACTTGAAATAGAGTTCCTTCTATGCAGCCTGTGCATCCACTCAATGCCCTCCTGGGAGAGTCTCATAGAATTCTTAGAAATTTTGTCTTCCCTATGCCCTCCTTTGCAAATTTCTTCCTTCAAGGTGTTCAACAAACTTGAGGCCTCTTCCTTGAGTCAATGACTTCCTCTGGTGCACCCTCATGGCATGTCTTTGTCCAAATTCCGCAGAATTCAGAAGTGCACTCTATGCACTAGCTTATAGAACCCACAAAGTTCTGTCATGCAACCTCTTGCATGAAGCCACAAAGAACTAGACATAAAATTAGTAAACCCATAGATAGAAAAATCTATCTATCCCTGCAAATGCACATCTAACATACATCTACAACATATCATAAACACATAAAGAGATTCATCAACATACACAAAATAACATGCAGGAAAAAGTACTCTGATTGTATTAATATGAAATGCCTCTTTACAATGTGAGCTCATACTGTAACAAATTCACAGCTTCCTCTATTCTCCCTATTCTCTCTATTATTCTCTACCTCTCTACTGGCTAAATCTGACAGATACAAAAGATATTTTTACAAAAGGGGGCTCCTCGAGCTCTTCCCTCCATCTCACCAACCCTTGTTATTTTACATTTAATTACATTGAATGGTTGTCTTGTCCGAATCAGATCTAGATCTCAGCTTTACAACCATTTAAGGCAACCTTTATCTAAAGCCTACGCACATGCATGGCTTTGTCTCTTCGGCCTTACAAACATTTAATACAATTTTTCAAAATTTGAAAAATGAGAGGGTTGGGCCTCTCTCCTTCCATTGAATGTGCGCTTGATGTTCTGGCTAGCTGACACTTTATGATGTTGGAGCGATGCTCCTGTACCATAAAGTAACCATGAAATCATCTAAAATCCCTTCACGTATAACCCTAGTTTTATATGCTAATTCCAAAATGGTTGGGGTAGGTCGAAGAAGAGGTTTTAACTTTAATTGTTACAAGGTAGTAGTGGTCATAACATTGATGTCTTCCCCTAGGTCTATGAGACTGTTTCTAATGGAGACATCATTAATGGTTATGGTCACTACGAGGTTTCCTGGATTCCCATATTTTGCTAGCTTTCATTTCTCTGATATATATCTCCAGCTTCTTCTCTACAAGAAGATCCATCGAAATTCATTTTCCACAACTGGTCTTCTGCATTATCTTGTGGCTCTGAAAGTTATTCCGTCCACCCCTTAAGCTCATCCTTGTCAGTTAAAATGACTTATGCTTCTTCTTATTCAGAGTACAAGTCATTGACAAAGATGGAAGATCCTAATTCAGTCTCCACTGAATATATAGGATGATTTCTAGGCTATGATTTATTGTTGACCATATATTTAAGAAAAACCTCAGTGTACAATCTTTTGTCCTGACCAAAGATAGGAATAGTAGCATAAGACATGTCCATCTGGAGGGTTGCCTTTAATTTTGCAGCCCATGATCTGGAAAACAACATACCAAATTTTGGAGGGATATCAGTAACCACTACATCCATCACCATGTTCTTTGCTGGAATTTGTGCCAAAGGAACGACCATGTCTTTGATCATGCCAAGGCATTTTACCTTTCTTGAATCGAACAAGAACACATCTTTGTAAGGTCTTGTGACCTCGAGACCTAATTGGTCCATGCCTACGTTTGGCATCAGGTTGTGTGATGCTCCAGAATCCAACATAGCATTGTGTAGAATCATGTCATGGATTTTCAAACTGACATAAAAGGGAGGGACTTCTTCATTTTCATTGCCTTCTTCCACTCTTGTCCCAAATAGGATAGCTGGGTGATCATCTTGTATGTTTAGGTTATCAGAGGTTTGTCCCATTTTAAGCATCTTGATTATCTGATTTCTATATTCGATGTTCCTGATCAATTCATTAAATGGTACTGAAATTTTTATCTTAGCCATCTCACTCTCGAAATCAAAAGATGATGGGGTCCTTTCTACTTC
Source organism: Picea mariana (assembly GCA_032191745.1). Taxonomy (NCBI): domain Eukaryota; kingdom Viridiplantae; phylum Streptophyta; class Pinopsida; order Pinales; family Pinaceae; genus Picea; species Picea mariana. The sequence continues at coordinate 886,418 of JASDQU010100914.1, read as the reverse complement.
TTTGGTGACCATTTTTCTTCTTGTCAATATTTTCTTCTGGGTTTCTTCTTTCTGCTTCCACTTTTCCACAGTATCTTTTGCAAAAAAATCTTTCACAATGGAGTCCTTCGCAGCTGAATCTTTTGCAGTAGAATCTTTCTTGGTCTAACTAGAAGAAGGTACATTGTTTTGAGCATTTTTGGAGAGATTCCCATTTGGAGGATTACCCTTGGGAGGGTTTGGGGGTACTTTTTGATTCCAGAGGTTATATTTCCTTTGGAATTGCATGATGGCATTTTTTATTCC
>JASDQU010100914.1:864286-881553 GCA_032191745.1 Picea mariana | reverse complement strand
GGTTTCTTTGTTGGGATCGGCTAAGGAGTTGGTTCTGTTTGTTTTGTTTGATCTTGCTTCATGGTTACCTCCATTTCTGCGCAGGTCTCTAGATTGGTCAAATCATTGAATCCTTTGACATGTTCATGTTCATAGGGACCTTGTCTACTGGCCAATATTATCTTTGATATGATTTTATGGGGATCATATCTTCTCCCTTGCAACTGTGTGAAACCAAATTCACTGAGCTTGGATTTAATCTGGGGCAAACAATACTTACTCTTCACCACAAAGGGACCTACCATGAAAGGAAATTTCAGATTAGAATCCTTGTGTGATTTCAAAAAATGCTCAGTTTCTGAGATAATTCTTTGTCTTATGAATTCCAAAGTGAATATCCTGGGCATCAAAAAAACTGGTAAAAGATAAGGTCCTTCCTGGTATCCATATATGCAAATCATAGTAGATTGTGTGAACAACACCCAATATCCTACCATGCTCTCTAGATTTGGTTGTAGTGAGATTTTCATCTCTTCCAGAACTCTTGGTAGATATGAACCAAAAATGAGACTGTATACCCTGGACATAATATTTTTGATGAATATGAGCATGGTGATCCTTTTTCACTCAGTCAAAATAAAAGTTGTCTCAGGAAATTTGGTTTTGTTGGATTCCAGAAACATCCTCAGCAAGTGAGTGTAGTATTTGAAGTGTCTCAATGAGCTGAAGATGACCAACTATTGATGTATATTCTTTGCAATAAATTCATCAAAACTGACACAGACTGACTAAACAGGAAGAAAACAAACCAACAGGAAACCTAACATGACCTCTACCACAAAATTGTCATTGTCTAACCCTAAAATTTGACTTAGCAAAGAACAAACCCATTGGACTTCAATAATCATGGTCCTTACACTGGCAGGTAATGACAGGATCTTTGAATGATGTGCAAGCTTGACTATGGTCTCCCAAAATGAAGTTTTAACTTTGGGCGGGCACTCTCTATAAATTKTGATCATCTTATGTTCCTCTAAGGGCTCTGACACTATGGGGGAGGCATCTAGTATATTGAGAGTATGTTAGAGTGATGGACTGTCTACTTTACATAGAACTTCTGACTCTAATTTATTTAAAATGACTCTTTCTCCCTGAGAATAACGTTTTTCACACCAGCCTACAAATTTGGGGAATTGAAAGACCATTTCTATGATGTAAGGGATGATGGAGGTTATAGCCACTTCAAGGAAATGTATCTGCGTTCCAACATTGTCCAACAAATTCGATCTAGACACGGAAATGGGTGAGACCATTATCTCTGTGTCGAAAACGTCAAAATCTCTATCAATTAGGGTTTCTTCCCTGGTGGATATTTCTTGTTCATTTATAGATAAAACAACAGAATTGGTAGCCATGGTGAAGAATACTTGTCAAGTAGCGAAAAATGAGTCTGGTTCAGTTTTGAGCTTTGAAATTCGACTGGAAGCTTTGTGCCAAATTTCAGAACGTTTGAAAACATCAAATTATTGTAGAATAATGTCGAGGGTTTCCTCTTATAGGTATCTATTGACATCGGGGGTTGGAGAAAACAGTTTTAGGTGGAATTCTTTTCACCCCGATGTGCCTCTGAGGGTGCCATGCACCCATGATTTAAACCATGGTAGTTTTCCGTGGCTTTCCCTCTATCGATTAATCCTTGTGATGTTTCAATCACCAATATAAGATTGAACCGTTGATCCGGGTTGTTTCAGGATATACGGTCCACGTTTTCCCAACGACTTTGGCATCAGGGGTTGGAGGAAGTGGTTTTAGTCAGACTACTTTTTCCCCCGATGTACCTCTATGGGTGCCATGCATCCTGTAATGAAATTGCGTCAGTTTTCTCTGACCCTCCCTCGATTGCTTAATCTTTGAATTAGTTAAATCTCTAATATGCGCCTCAATCGTTGATCTGGGCCGCTTTCAGAATCGACAGTCCACCGAGTCTTGATATTTTCATCTCCACTATTTTTTCCATACATCGCCAGATATAGCCGGGTCCTCTGATTTATTGTATCTCCATGGCAATATAACCCCTCACTAAAATTTTTTTAGGCTCAGATACCATTTGAAAATTATTACGGTGATAACAATTCGAACTTGTTCCTGGTGTGGAAAAAGTTTTTCCTATTGAATGTGAAGTTCCTTCTCTCAAGATAGAAGTCGAGCTCCTTTCGAAAATGACTCATATCGAAGAACGCCTAGTTTATCTTGAACATATCGATGAGAAATGTTAAGATGGACCTTTAGAAAATGAAGCACATAAGAAACAGGTCAAGTCTTAGTATGATAAGTCTTTCAACCCCAGGGTGTTCTCCAAGGGATATATTATGTTGGTTTACGAGGAGGACAATGATGCCTTAGGGGTAGGAAAGTTCAACCCCATGTGGTTCGGCCCTTATCTCGTGCAACGGTTTTTAGAGAAAGGATCCTACGAGCTCATATATTTTGAGTCCAATGTGTTGTTTGACCTCAAAAATGGGCTCTACCTGAACAAGTACTATGATTATACCTAAGGGTTTGAGAATTAGTGCTCTTGTATTTTATTGTTTATAGTGTATGTAGCTTTGGTTACTTCTTTGGTCCTTTTGTTGCGTTAGTGATTGATGTTCTTTTGTTGTGTTGCAAATGCCCGAGGAGTTGTTGATTTACTTTGGATTTGTAGATGGCGCTAGTCACCATACTTGCCACCTAGAATCAAGTACTTGTGTGATCTATTCACCTTCTAGTCAGCTAGTGTCCACTGGAGGTGTGTGTCTCGAGGAAACTACTAACAACTTTTTCGATTATAGCACAATTATCGAGTTTTTGTGAGACACGTTGTCAAATGGAGTTAATCGCCTCCAAGTGTTCATGTATTCACAATTGGTTGTTTCATAGTTAAATGGTATGTATCGATTTCAAGATCCAGTGCTATTATTGTTTCTCCTTAGGGTACGTCTTCTAGAAAGTTATTTTGAGTTCATTACTTAAGAGCATGTTCCTAGGAGAGATAAGGAGTTAGATGATGCTTATGCTAATTATGTGTTATATTGGCATGTATATCATCAGTAAGTTAAAACACACATAGTCACATGTAAATATACACTTTTTCAAGTAAAACACAAAATGTATATAACACAAAAAAATAAATATATATATCAAAATGAGATCCATTGGGTACAAAGTTTGGGGCCTCCTAGCCGCCGAAGGTAATATAAAGTTATATAAGTACAAAATTGTTCTATGATCACACAATATGTCTGGGACTAAGGATGATGGACCCTATCATAACAAACGACGATGATTTCAAAATGTCGAAACAATTGGATCCATGGTCTGGATACTCTTACGACATGTCATTGCATGCCTACGGGGAGSTCGTCAATGGTAGCCATGGGCACATTGTGCATGAGGGCCTCAAAGTTTAGGACCATGCTATGTGAAGTCCTCATTGCATCGTCACTTGGTCATGCCTCCTCTCTTTCTTTCTAGCTATGTTTTGAGACATTTTCCGGTCTCACAGGTGCTCTATCTGCATAAAAGAAAGGTACTTGTTAGTATTTTGGATCTCACAAAAAGATATAAATTGTATTATTTTAAAAAAATAAAAAATTAAATAACACAAAAATGAAAGGTTACCTATGTATTGTAGCTCATCTTTGATAGGGATGATGACATCGGGGTCATTGGTGAAGTCAATACCTGCATATGGGTAGTCGTCGATGAAGGGAGTTTGTTGCTCCCACTAACCAAAAAAGTCATCATCAAAAGGGTTGGACATTTTTCCACCTCCTAAGAGAGCTATGAGTTCGGTCCACCAGACCATGCATGACGATGTCCTTAGGTGTCCTCTTATCTGTGTTCATAGGCTCATCATGGGCATCCACTCAGAGAAGAATGTACATAGGACACTATCGAAGAAAAAATTATTTTCCTTCCTAAGATTGCAGTCTATCAATTATGCTTTCATGTTGTTAAGCATAGTAATGCTCCATTCATACATAGTAGGGTGTAGCCTTTCAACCCCATAATCCATTTGTTCCTGCAATGCCAAATGTAATGACTTGGATCCCATGATCTGAACAAGAGTGTATAATATGACTCAAAGACTAAATTTGGTTATCTATTTGGTTGGCACTTGCGAGCCACTCTTCTTGGTACCGGAAACATAATACTCGTTGATGAAGTCATTGATACTCCAACCTCCTCCCCGATATTGGAAGTTTGGAGCTTCCACTCTCCTTGAAAAACTGGTAATGAAGTAAATGTCTTCAATCGTAATGGTCAAAGACTGTCGAACGAGCATGAATTCCTTGACATCTGGGTTCCAGTAGTCAATTAAGAGATTTAGTAATCTCCTTTTTWYTCTCATGCCACCAGCCTGTAAAAAATTGTACATGCCAGAAGAACACAGAGCTTGTTTTTCCTCGTCATTATCGAACACTGCTCGATACACCTCTTCATGTTCACGTTCTCTCCAGAGAATGGACATCTTGTCATTTTCCAAAAAAAATTGAGTTAGTTTTAATTTTTCAAATTCTTTTTTGTGCATCCCCGCCCTTTTATTAAAACAGTCGCAGATATCCACAGTTGGTGTTTCCATTAGATACGAACATCCACAGGTTTCTTTAAGGTAGCCCTCAGATGCGTAGGTTCGTGTTATTAAAAGTAACTTTAAGCTTGAATTTTGGAAAAAATTGATAGAATGAATGATTGCAATGCAAGATAAGGTGAGAATGCTTACTTGTTCAGGGTGGAAAGTAGTGGAGTTGCTCCAATATTTGCGTTTTCTTGATTTTATCTCCAAGGGATTTTTTCACTTTGGTAATTGTTTGGGTGAAATGGTAAAAATGAAATGGTAAATGGGTAAATATACCAAATTGTATTAAAATTTTGAAAACCCACTTCCTAAAGTTTCCTTATTTTCTCCAAATTTTCAACTAATAATCAAAATTTTGTCGCATTATCGTTGTTTTCTAGACTTTTTCTCTGGTACCTTTATCATCGATTGGTTGAGTCTTTTACAAGACTCTGAGTAGTTAATGTGTTTATAACTAGCATTTAGGTTAGGGTGTATTTCCATCACACTTTTTCATTTTCAGTTACCATTGTCATCTAACCCTAGAGTCAACCCCATAAAAAAATGATGAGACCTTTCTCTTTACTTAAAGAATCGTTCGACTAATGGTAGAGCCTACCTTCCATGGACGCTCTAGTATAGAATCCTTTTTCTTTCTGGCACTCATGCTGCAAGTCTGTTTCTAGGATCGGGGGTCTTGGTTAGTCCCTCCATGAGTTTGCGTTTGAACTTCATGCTTCTTACTATCTCTCATTATGGCCTTTTCCTGTGGGACCCCTATCTTACATGCTACTCCTCAAAAACATTAAATATTCCATAGTTAAGCTCTTTCCAGACTCCTTAAAATTGAAAATATTATCAATTGATGTTGCTCGTTGTACACTCGTTAAATGGATATGAAGGAACATTTGTCCAACACAATTTTACCCCTTTTTCGGACTGGACAAAACTACTTACGAAAAAAATTACTCTAGTCTACGGGCTAGAAGAGTTCTCCTAAGTTTTCTTTTATACTTTTTTCGGGCTCAGGAGACTAAACTTACGAAAAAGGATGAGGGGAGTCCATACTTAATATCTTTTCAGACTCCTTAAAATTGAAAATATAGTTGAGTGATCTTGTCTCTATCACACTCGTTAAAAAGGTTTTGAAGAGGAATCCTTTCGGTATAAGTTTAACCCTTTTTTCGGACCGATTGGACTATGTACAAAAAAGGAATACTACGGCCATACTGTGACTAGAAGAGTTCTCCTTGGTATGATTTTATTATTTTTCGGGCCCTGGAGACTAAACTTACAAAAAATACCATTATGGAAGTTCACTTCCCAAGTTTGAGTCATATATGCATCTTCATATTCACTGCTCACGTTTTAGGGCTAATGTCGGCTTCAACATGTTGTTTTTTAACCAATTTCCTATGCATTCCTATTAGTTCCTAGCCTTGCAATTTATTCTTTTGCGACTTGATACTTTTTCCCCAGAGGGAACATCCCCCGAGTTTCATTATCCTACACATGCTTCCTTGCATTGAGCATAGGTATGTTCCTTGAACTCTGGAACTAGTTTTCTTTCCCATGACACTCGTTTCCTCGACTATATAAAAAAAATATTTTATTCTTTTTTCATGATTTTATTACATGAAAAAGCGAAAAAAAATAAAAAAATGGGAAAACATCTATCTCTTTTGTTGGTAGTAGTCTTGTCTCCCTTTAAAAAAGCACAATCTTGAGTCAATATCTCATCATTTTGGGTTTAGTATGGCTTTAGGAGACTTCTTCACATTTTGAGTTTTTTCTCCCCGGGTTGGTTATTCTTCCAACTATATGGAGCATTTGTTGATGCCTCCTTTGTCACAAATGTATCCCAGTTTATAGTCATGTTTCCTAGGTCATATAATGTGTCATTCTCATGTTCAAGGGAAAATTTTCAACCYGTGTCGGTCATTTTTCATTTATCCTTTGACCTTGCAAGTTGTATTTCCCAATTTAGTCTCATCATCATAAGTATCGGTCTCTTCGTCTGATCTCTTCCAAATCTTTGGCCTTCTGCCACCCCTCATGTTGGATGATGGAGGATGCCTTAATGCCTTCCTTCCAGTAGGTTCCCTCCCATCGACTTGAACACATCTTGATCTGGGAGAGGGATCTAGAGTTATGTTTGGTACYTTGGGACTTGTAGTCATCAGTGGYAGGTTTCCTTGCTATTAACAATGGGAATACATCAATGTCCCATGCTCGATATTTTCTACCAGGCATTCRATGAAACTCATTTATTCACACTTCTTAGATAGTACCATGGTACCTTGACATACATCATCATTCTTAATAGGTTGTATCTCATTTTTTAATGGTATACATCAATGATCGGTAATCAAATGATGTCTCATTGTGTTCGAAATCAGATCATCCATTCACATAGTTTAGACTTGTACCATGACAGATCATTGTGAATATTTTGGGTGAAGTACGAGCACCACCTCTTTTTTGCTCCTTCCCGAATCATATGGTGCCGCCTCACGGACTTTGGTACTTGCAGAGGATCAATTTGTTCATACTCTTGGTTCCAGATATCCTTTGTTCTTAATATTGAGACATAGCTCCACTATGTATCTCTTCGTAGACATGATCTTCTTTGACATGGATCCATTGTGTATTCTTTGTGGCCATGCTTGCTAATTTATATTTATCACATGGATCCACTYTGTATTGTTCACGTCCATGGAAATTAGTCATACTTTCATATGTACCAGGGATCTGTAGTGTATTTTCTTTGGCGTCCATGCTTTGACAGAGATTATATCTTGTACCTGTCAACCTCAGAGGTGCCAATTGTAAGAGATCTATTCTAGGTAGGTGATGATGGGTGTGAGCATGTCATTTACTAGATCAGCAAAAAACTTTATGGGTCACCTTTGAAAGACAATCATGAAGAGAAATTGGCCTTGGCAGTTGTCCTCACAATCTAAAAATTGCGCCATTATATCTTTCTCTCAACTACAAGAGTCGTGGAAGATTCCAATCCCATGGAATTCATACTTAACCAGTGCCAAATTAATGGTAATTTTACCCGCTAAATCATAATCCTTCAGGAATACGATCTAGAGTTCACAACTCCTAAAATAAGAAAAGACCTTGTTCTCGCAGAGCTAATTGTTAATCTCCCAACCAGTTCCAAAGACACCCCAGTCAATGAGAACTTCCCAGAAAAATATATTTTCTTCATTTCATATGACGACCCATGGTATGAAGGCATCCTTGTGTACCTGCACAGATTAAAATTCATTCCTCATCTCTCCTGCGATGATCGTCGATGTTCCGCCATCCAACTCCTCGATACCTCCTCATTGGAGATGTTTTGTATCATAGGGGGTAAATACCATATTCCATATTTTCCTTACCATTGAGGAAGCCAATAAAGTACTGAATGATTTCCATAGGCGCTTGCAGAGGACACCTCTCTGGTATGTCCACCACCCAATAAGTCGTCAGGGTTGGTTATTTCTAACCCACTTTATTTCATGACTATATCCACTTAGTAAAACGCTACAATAAATGCCAATTATAAGAACACAAATCCAGAGCACTAGAAGCTCCCTTGCATCCTGTTATCACCGCAAGCCCCTTTTGCAAGTGGGGTATTGATTTTATGACTTGTAAACCCCCATACAACAATGGGAACAAATACTTCATAGTCAAAATCGACTACTTCACCAAATGGGCTCAAGCTATGCCTACGTTCAATGATATGACTACTATTGTAGCTCAGTTCTTATTTAACCATGTCATCACTCGTTTTGGAGTACCCCCACCGCTCGTGTTGGACCATGGAAAACAATTTGAGAACGAAGTGTTTTCCTGGTTATCCTCCAAATTAGGATTTACTCATGAATTCACTTTACTCTACTACCCATAGTCCAATGGGCCAGTCAAGTCCATCAACAAAGTCCTGAAAACCATGTTGCAGAGAACTGTCCCCAAACAAAAAACCAACTGGAATCACATGTTGTTTTTGGTGTTATGGGATTATCACATGGTAATAAAGACCACCACTAGCTTTACACCATTCCACCTTGTTTATGTGGTCGAAGTTGTACTACCCATCAAGTGTGAAATCCCCCTATTATGCACCATAATTGAGTTCTTACCTCACACTACTCCCATGGAGCAATGATTTCTTACCCTCAAATCTCTCGACGAGGACCATAGGTATAAATGAGGAAACATTTTGGGCCCCATGCCTATATATACACTCTCTCCCAAAATTCCAACCTCCCATACAAGAGTCCAAGAGATTTGTTTTTCACACCTTCCACAACAACACAATCCTGACATTCCCATCTACATGTTGGTAATGTCTATTTTGTATGTCATCTAGAAGTCCCAGGGGGGCATCACTAAGCCCCCAAGAATAGGTACATGTGATCACTATCATTTTTCTCAAATAGTATCATATGCTATTTCTCATTAGTTATTTTGCACGTCGGGTATTTGGATTATGTGTGCAAGTACTTGTTACGAAGAAGCATAACCCAGATAGTTATGGCCATCCTATGGCCCCTTCAGGGATATGTTTTAAATTGGCATCTAATCAATCCCTCTATGAACAATTGCATCTCCTAGTCACACCCTATGAAATACACCTTTAGAATCACCACACCTGGTTTTTCAATACCTTCACCTTTGTTACATTTTGGTACTATCAGGCAATATCATTCTCACCTACATGAGTTGTGCAACAAATATTTTCCCCTTGGAAAATCGACACTCATGTTGTTGCTACCTCCTAGGATTGAGAGTCCTCACAATTTTTGTAATTTAAAGAATGAACCTCATGCGTCTTCTCATCATATTGCTCACCTTCCCATTTCGAGCTCTGAAGTCATGTTCTTTTGGTTACATTAAATGCACCTTGAAATTTTCATTATCTGTCCACCTCACCCAAAATCATTTCCCATCTACAAATTCATCTTCCATCCATCTACCTAATACAGAAACATACCAATGCCCCCCCCCCACCCTCCACTAGTTATCTTCCCAATACTTTCACCCCAACAAGGCCAAGCCATCATTCCTTGAGGAAATCATTTATTTATGTGTATTATCAATCAAAATCATTCTTTATTTATTTGGTAATTGTATAAATTACCTTTTAATTTCCATCAAGTATTTAGGTTTTTTCCATCACAACAGATGCAATTTTTTACTTGGAAAAACAACCCATGTCTCCCTTGGTTGGAGCATATAATCTTCACAACCATATTTGCAAAATCTTCTTTCAGTGGCCAAACCCCGAGCTTCCCAAACACCCTTGTCCTAAATATGTGTGTTTTTACCTATTCTCCCATCTCTTTCCAACTTTGTTAACTCAACACAATTTAGTCCAATATTTGGTTGTCCCCCTGACACCAGATTACATTTTAAGGTTGTTACCATTCACCACTCTAACCCCAACCAAAGGCAGTTTTTGAGTCTCATGCACTTTGAAATTCATCCATGTTACCAATCAGTCCCCCTAACTACATATCAGTACCTGATACCACCTATTAATCAAGTTGATTTCAAGGAGCCCTTCACTTCTTGCAGTCACGCCTCCCTACCTATTGACATCATCAAAAGTTTCTAGGAAGGTGGTAGTATATTGACTCTTATTACCATATCAATGTGGAGTCTAAGACAGAACAAAAAAAATTCTCATTGCTTTATGATTTCATTGGCTGACATAACATTGAACGTCAGCACAATTTCATGTTACGGTGGGTATTACTATGCGACAATTGCAATCTCTATAGACACCAAAGACCTCTGAATTTGATAGGACATCAAGTCCTCCGAGTCATAGACACTCCACATAGTTGTTTGTTCCTCGGTTCAGAGTGAGCTTAGTCATCAAAAATGTCGTCTATCATTGTTGATGCACCTAAGGGTGTTGTCGATATCCACTTCATCAAAAATATTTCAGTTACAGTGATATATTCTTGGTTTCATGACACGAGCATGGGGCATGCCCACCTCATTTGTACAAAGATCTTTATCCCTTTTTAGTAGAAAACTTGGTTTGAATAATTTTCCCCTCTCCCTCCAACAAACCTCCCTGATAGTCATTTTGGATATATATGCTCCTAACCTAACACATCAAGGAAAATCTGTTATCACCAAAAAAATCACTCACAACAATACATATAATGCATCTGTTATCACCAAACTACATTCCTCCAACATTAACATGACTCATTCAAGATGTCATAAAACTATACAAATGTTTCCCTAAAATTTTGCGCACTCTCCGAAAGGCACTTCTACGCACATTATCAATCTTTCGTTAGATTTCCCGGTATTAACATTTTTTGTCTTTGTTCCCTGTTAACTATAATCAATTCCTCACCGAATCAGTACACGCATCAAGATTTCATGTTGTTGGGTAAAACCAACGTGAAAATCAATGGAGGAAGAGGTACCTACAGTCATTGGGTGGGTGTGATTATGGAGGAAGAGGTCTTATATTTTAATATATAATGGTTGGGTGTGCTTCTGGCAGTATTATTTTTTAGTTGTTGCTTTTGGAAGTATTATATTTTAGCTTGTGTGGGTGTGGTATCTGCTTTTGAAAGTACCATATTTTAACATATATGGCTTCGGTATGTACGGTGTGCTTTTGCAAACATTATATTTAGAAGTAAAACTATTGTTTTTATTTTATAATAAGGTGGTTTTCATTTCTGTTTTTGGGTGGAAATTAATTATATAATTTTTATTGGTAAGTATTATTTGTTGAAAATTAATGAATCAGATGCTTTGATGTGTAGTAAATTTAGTAAATATGAGTTTTTGAAAAGTTTAAGGTGAACTTAGTAAATATGAGTTTTTGGAAAAGATTAAGGTAAACTTAGTAAATGTGAGTTTTTAGAAAAGATAAGTTTCTTCTGTAAATATTGTATTTTGGCTTCATTTCATCACATTGATTATTTAGTGGAAAATTATATTTACAAATATAAAAATTATTAAGATTAATTATATTATTAATAAGGTTAATTATATTTGTTATTTTTAATTATTTAGTGGAAAATTATATTTACAAATATATAAATTATTAAGATTAATTATATTATTATTTTTTTTTAAAGTAAAAAAGGATGGGACCTGTTATATTAGCATAAGAAAAATACAGTAACCATTTGCGATGTCAGTTGTCCCACCTAAATAGGAAACCGGGACAGCTGGGCATCCCTTGCCATGTGTTTCCCAGCTAACAAAATTCACAAAATTAACAGTGTGTTGTCGTGCCCGAAGGAAACCGGGACTATCAAACATGAAGTTTAAACTGTATGCCATGCACTGGTTCTAAGAAAACTAAGAGCTAACTGGCCTGAAGCCTAAATCATAACAGAAAAAGAAAATTCTAATCATGAACATCATTTAACCTTTGAGCCTGCGCGCTTGTCCTCGTCCTCGTGCTGTCGCCACCTTGCTGGAAATGCATATGCCTACGCGCACATTGGGCATTGCCTCTTTGGAAGAGTTCTAGAGTGAGCCGCGAAGAGCAGGTCAAGTCTCTGGTCAATTCGTGCAAGGCGAAAGACCTGATCATCCAATAGACTCCTCAACTCGAAAATGAGAGTGAGGTACCCCGAGTCAATGAAGAGTGGCTTCTCCTGCCTATGGCTATCGATTGACACCGGGGGAATGGTCTCTGCTGCATCGTGATGCATGTGCACCTGTTGGTTGTGGGCTTGTAGCGCTGCCTCCATGGGTGGTTCAGGAGGAATCTCCTCTTCTATATAGCATATGGTGTAAGACTCCTCTAGGCTGGTAGAGCTGGGGCCAGGCATAATGCTCGCAGGCAGAGGCTTGCTGTCTGAACCAAAATCCGAAGGTGGGTTTCAGTTATCCAGCACTATGAACAGAGTGTGCTCGGGGAAGCTCTCCAAGCCATCCTCCGGGATAAATTATTCCACGTACACCATTGGAGGCGTTCATGGTGTCGTGCGCCTTCGGATGGCTTCCATTGCTATTGCCTTCTCAAATTTCTTTTTCCTCTGACATCATGATTCGGCCATATACCAGGCAGCTCCCCTACGTGGCTTCCCTCTCGCTCTGGGTATGGTGGGGGTCCCGTAGATTACCAAGGTTCTTTCCAAATGGGTCGCTCTGCTCCAGAACTCTTACGGGGCCACAGAGTGTTGTGGTTGTTCCAGGGGAGTGGAGGAAATTCTATTGCAATGCTGCTATTTCAGTGGAGTGGAGGCTGCAAAGAGCGACTGGCGCTTTGCTTTATCGAGTTGGTTGATAAGGAGGAGGGCTAACATGACCGCCATGGCCATTAAAAACTGTTGGTGAGTGCCCTGATGGCTGGTACCATTCCCTTGCGTGAAGGGGCTCATCGCATGAATGCGACTACTCTGATCCATGGAGAGTTAAAGTCTAAAGGGATAGTGGCCAGTAGATGCATTAATATCGCATCTCGGCCTGATCCCGTGTGGCTCCATCGCACAACGTGTCACCCCATCCGGGGGTTGAAGGTCTCTAGTGGCTAAGGTTTGGCACTGAGTGAATATTTCTGAATCTACTGAGATCTAGGCTTCCCAGCAAAAGTGTTCGACTCTCGTTTTCGACTGCTTTGTTTGCTAGGCAATCTGTAGCCTTGTTTGCATCCTGTTTCATGTGGGAGGGAATGATGCTAAGATGGGGTTGGAGGAGGCGGCAGAAGTCTTCAAGCAAACCAGAGAGTCTCCAGCTTGGTAAGATTTTTGCAGGGTTGTGTCCATGGAGAATCTTGGTGGTTAGCTTGATGATGACTTGTGAGTCCCCCTCTAAGATTATCCTGTGGTAGCCTTTGTCCATGGCTGTTTGGAGACCCCGAAGTAGTCTTGTTAGCTCGGCTACATTGTTGGTTGTGTCCCCTAGGAATCCTGCATCCAGACCAAGGATTTCTCCATTAGAATTTCTAAGCACTGCCCCATATCCTGTTGTTCTCGGGTTGCCTTTGGAGGCTCCATCAAAATTTAATTTGATGAAATGTGTTGGAGGGGGAGTCCAACTGGTTGGACTAGTCTGTTGATGCTTGTGATTCCTTGGTCCCGGTTGATTGATTAGTATGGGCTACCATTTTTGAAGAATGCATTGTTCCTCTGGGTTGCAGTGAAAATCTTCCTCTGTCTAAGACTTACTCCTGATTGTTTCCTTGATTAATGAGTTGATTTTCTCCCATGTGGCCTCTGGCAGGGAAGGTTGGGAGTGGAATATTCTCTTATTCCGTTCCTTCCAAATTTGCCAGAGAAAAAATCGTGTCAAAATGATGCAGGAGCATCGCTCCCCTTTCAAGCGAGCCAGCACGAGGAGGAAAAGGAACAGCTGGACAGCGCCAGCATTCAAATTTTGAACCATTGTAATATGGCTGTGCCAAGCATTAATGTTTTGATGTGATGAAGCACACTTCGTATATGTAACGGACCTTGAGTGGATAAGCTCTCGTCCTTAAGTAGTTGAGGCATTTATTTAGTTTTAATGCAGGTAGATAGGGAATTAACTGTAGATTAGACAGTTTTAGCTTTCGAGAGGGAAAACGGAGTATAGCCACCCTCCCTTGTATCATTGTAACATAACAATTCATTTAGCATTAGCATAGAGAGAAAGAAGAGTAGAGCAGAGAGTCTGAGAGGAACCTCCATGTACAAACATTGAATTAATAGGAAGAGACCTGATTCAATTCCATGGATGTGTTTGATATCTGTGTGTTGCTGATATTATGCTTGTACATGTTTGCTTCTTTCTATGCTTATCTGTTATATGCTGCTTATGTGATTGCATATCAGGTTTGAAACCTGAGAGAATGAGTTTCAGTTGTTTCTCTGCTTAGGCCAGGAGATTCCTGCATAGAGTGCAGTCGAATACCTCCGCATAGAGTGTGTCGAGGAGGCTAAGTAGTTGAACCTTTGTTCTCACTTCGTCCAGAGTTGGATTGATTTGTTAGAGCCGTGTAGGTGAGTGCAGGTCAAACTGAAGTCTCAGTAGTAAGTCTGAGAAGGGGAAAGTCGAAGCTGTTGCGAGCGCGAATGTGCAAGGGCCGGAAGACTTCAACACTTTTGGAAGTGATTGAAGACCCAGCGCAGGGAGCGTGTTCGAGAAATCCCTGAGGAAGTACGAGTTGAAAAAAGCTCAGGAGGGATAGCCCTTTTGTTTCAGTTGTGCAGGAAAAAGGTGGCGAACGGAGGATTCTCCAGAGGAAGAGAATCGACGACTTGAATTTGTCATGAAGACTCGCGAAGTCCCATATATCGTTGGATCTGGGAGAAGGAGCGAGGAAGTTAATCCCTCAGGCGCAAAAAGAATTATTTGCCATTGCATATCGACGAATCGGAGTCGGCAAGTGCTAGAGATGCATGCACGTCGAAATCGCAGGGTGTGATTTCCCGATCTGATCGGGACCGTCGATCCGAGCGCAGATAGGTGGCATCAGATCCTGAGGAGTCAGGGTTCGGCCCTTCGGCGTTTTCGAAGCCAGAAGGAGCGCGGAGAGATAGCGAAGTCCTGAGTCGAGACGGGTCCACGAAGGCTGGGTGGAGTATGACACGTGGTCTCAACACTTCAGCACTCGGGGATTTGAAGTATAAAGACTTGGCATCGCGAGTGGCGATATCCCGAGGTTGACCGTTGACCATCGGGACTCGGAGTCTCGGCGTTTGGTTTCAAGGGATAGTGTTGCAAGACTCGCGATATCGCGAGATCCGATCTCCCGATATCCGAAGGGGAGATTGCCGAAGGAGCATTACTGTGGGTAGAGAACTCCCGAAGGAGTTGGAAGAGCATTGAATCTTCGGGCTGTTAGAGGAAGCGAAGATCCTGGAGGAGTGATCGTCCATTGAGGGACGACTTGCGTCAGAGTGGTATCAGAGCGGGTTAGGAATTCTCTTTGTTCAGGTAGCAGGGAGAAGCGGATACATAATGCCACCCAGAAGAGAGAGGCAGTCACCTGATCGTGAAGACAGGGATGCTCAGAGAAGGGGTAGGCTAGCAGGCAACCCAGAAATGGAACGCCAAATACAAGATCTCAGGGCGAGACTCAAAGATATGGAGACCACCCAAAGGCGTGGAGCCGACGCAGGGGAGTTCAGCGATCCGGAGATTGAAGAGGAAGATGGACATGCTGAGGAGGAGGTCTCAATAGAAGATGCCTCGACAGAGAGGTTAATCAAAGCCATTTCGAGGATGAGCTCGAAGACGAAGATGGACATCCCGACTTATGAGGGGAGTCTAGACGCGGAGGAGTTGTTGGACTAGATCCGATCACTCGACACCTACTTCGATTATGAGGATATCGAAGAGGACAAGAAAGTAAGGCATGCCGTCACGAAGCTGAAGGGACATGCAGCCTTATGGTGGGACGAGCTGCAGGCAGACAGACGTTCCAAAGGCAAACAGAAGATCAAAAGCTGGGATCGGATGATCGCCAAGTTGAAGGGGAAGTTCATTCCGAGGGATTACCAGATCACTCTATTCAGGCGCATGCAGAACCTGAGACAGAAGTTGATGACGGTGAAAGAATACACCGAAGAATTCTACAGGCTCAACATTCGAGCTGGTCATCGGGAGAGTGATGAAGAAAAGGTGGCAAGATACCTGAACGGTCTCAAGTATGACATTCAGGATGAACTGAGCATGCTAACCATCCGCACGGTCGAGGATGCGTATCAGATGGCTCTGAAAGCAGAAGAGAAGCTGAGCCGCAAGCAAGGTCAGCGAGGGCGAGGCAGAAGCCATCCTAGAGGAAAAACTGTTGTTCAAGAGCGAACACAGAAGCCCAAGGAGGATTGGAAGAGGAAACACTCTGATACTCACGACTTGCGTCACAAAAGTTGCCATATGATATTTTGTAGAGGTTTGTTGTAGGTACTGCGGTCCCAATTCTCAATTGTGCCATTGATGCTGCTCTGATTTTGGTTGGATTTGCGCATTATTTGCACTCCTTGGTCCCAGATCTGTTGGCTGTAGTGACATACATTAAAGAGGTGTTCTTTAGTTTCCTCATGTTGATAGCAGATAACACAGAGGGATGGTCCAATGAAGCCTCTTTTCCTTAGATTGTCCCATGTTAAGGCTATATTGTGCACCACTAGCCATAAGAAGGTGGAAACCTTAGGCCAAAGAATGGGGTTCCAGACTTTGCTCCAAATGTGCTCCTTTTTTTTACCCTGGTGATTTCCCTGTAAAAAATAAGCTTCTTTGATTGTGAAGGTGCCATCTATGGAGTATCCCCACCTCAGGATGTCCGGTCCCTCTCGATTGGGTATTTTCATGCGGTTAGCTTGAAATTGCCAGCTCTATAGATTGAAATTTTTCGGGATTCCGAGCTCTTGATTTGAGATCTTCCATTGGCGCCACAGTTGCTACTATGCTTGGGGTTTCCAGAGGTCCTTAACCCTTAGGGAGGTGTTCTGATGGAGAGCTCTTTTGAGATTGGATAGCTCCTCCATTTCATCCAAGGGTTTGAGTTGCTGATTAGGAGATCATGTCCTAAGTGGAAAAAATGCTCAAAATTGAACTTGCTCAGAATTGGTTGAAGTTGGAACGCCTGGATAGGTCTCGTCGATACGATCCTACTGGCATGAATGGCACGCGAAACCGACTCTGCATCACAAAGTTATCTCAGTCAGAAATCTCTTATTTCATTATAAAATAAAAAAAAAAAATATAATGA
>JASDQU010100914.1:850522-863398 GCA_032191745.1 Picea mariana | reverse complement strand
CAGAGCTAATTGTTAATCTCCCAACTAGTTCCAAAGACACCCCAGTCAATGAGAACTTCCCAGAAAAATATATTTTCTTCATTTCATATGACGACCCATGGTATGAAGGCATCCTTGTGTACCTGCACAGATTAAAATTCGTTCCTCATCTCTCCTGCGATGATCGTCGATGTTCCGCCATCCAACCCCTCGATACCTCCTCATTAGAGATGTTTTGTATCATAGGGGGGTAAATACCATATTCCATATTTTCCTTACCATTGAGGAAGCCAATAAAGTACTGAATGATTTCCATAGGCGCTTGCAGAGGACACCTCTCAGGTATGTCCACCACCCAATAAGTCGTCAGGGTTGGTTATTTCTAACCCACTTTATTTCATGACTATATCCACTTAGTAAAACGCTACAATAAATGCCAATTATAAGAACACAAATCCAGAGCACTAGAAGCTCCCCTGCATCCTGTTATCACCGCAAGCCCCTTTTGCAAGTGGGGTATTGATTTTATGACTTGTAAACCCCCATACAACAATGCGAACAAATACTTCATAGTCAAAATCGACTACTTCACCAAATGGGCTCAAGCTATGCCTATGTTCAATGATATGACTGCTATTGTAGCTCTGTTCTTATTTAACCATGTCATCACTCGTTTTGGAGTACCCCCACCGCTCGTGTTGGACCATGGAAAACAATTTGAGAACAAAGTGTTTTCCTGGTTATCCTCCAAATTAGGATTTACTCATGAATTCACTTTACTCTACTACCCATAGTCCAATGGGCCAGTCAAKTCCATCAACAAAGTCCTRAAAACCATGTTGCAGAGAACTGTCCCCAAACAAAAAACCWACTGGAATCACATGTTGTTTTTGGTGTTATGGGATTATCACATGGTAATAAAGAMCACMACTAGCTTTACACCATTCCACYTTGTTTATGYGGTCGAAKTTGTACTACCCATCAAGTGYGAAATCCCCCTATTATGCACCATAATTGAGTTCTTACCTCACACTAMTCCCATGGAGMAATKATTTCTTACCCTCAAATCTCTCGACGAGGACCATAGGTATAAATGAGGAAACATTTTGGGCCCCATGCCTATATATACACTCTCTCCCAAAATTCCAACCTCCCATACAAGAGTCCAAGAGATTTGTTTTTCACACCTTCCACAACAACACAATCCTGACATTCCCATCTACATGTTGGTAATGTCTATTTTGTATGTCATTCAGAAGTCCCAGGGGGGCATCACTAAGCCCCCAGGAATAGGTACATGTGATCACTATCATTTTTCTCAAATAGTATCATATGCTATTTCTCATTAGTTATTTTGCACGTCGGGTATTTGGATTATGTGTGCAGGTACTTGTTACGAAGAAGCATAACCCAGATAGTTATGGCCATCCTATGGCCCCTTCAGGGATATGTTTTAAATTGGCATCTAATCAATCCCTCTATGAACAATTGCATCTCCTAGTCACACCCTATGAAATACACCTTTAGAATCACCACACCATGTTTTTCAATACCTTCACCTTTGTTACATTTTGGTACTATCAAGCAATATCATTCTCACCTACATGAGTTGTGCAAAAAATATTTTCCCCTTGTAAAATCGACACTCATGTTGTTGCTACCTCCTAGGATCGAGAGTACTCACAATTTTTGTAATTTAAAGAATGAACCTCATGCGTCTTCTCATCATATTGCTCACCTTCCCATTTCGAGCTCTGAAGTCATGTTCTTTTGGTTACATTAAATGCACCTTGAAATTTTCATTATCTGTCCACCTCACCCAAAATCATTTCCCATCTACAAATTCATCTTTCATCCATCTACCCAATACAAAAACATACCAATGCCCCCCCCCCACCCTCCACTAGTTATCTTCCCAATACTTTCACCCCAACAAGGCCAAGCCATCATTCCTTGAGGAAATCATTTATTTATGTGTATTATCAATCAAAATCATTCTTTATTTATTTGGTAATTGTATAAATTACCTTTTAATTTCCATCAAGTATTTAGGTTTTTTCCATCACAACAAATGCAATTTTTTACTTGGAAAAACAACCCATGTCTCCCTTGGTTGGAGCATATAATCTTCACAACCATATTTGCAAAATCTTCTTTCAGTGGCTAAACCGCGAGCTTCCCAAACACCCTTGTCCTAAATATCTGTGTTTTTACCTATTCTCCCATCTCTTTCCAACTTTGTTAACTCAACACAATTTAGTCCAATATTTGGTTGTCCCCCTGACACCAGATTACATTTTAAGGTTGTTACCATTCACCACTCTAACCCCAACAAAAGGTAGTTTTTGAGTCTCATGCACTTTGAAATTCATCCATGTTATCAATCAGTCCCCCTAACTACATATCAGTACCTGATACCACCTATTAATCAAGTTGATTTCAAGGAGCCCTTCACTTCTTGCAGTCATGCCTCCCTACCTATTGATGTCATCAAAAGTTTCTAGGAAGGTGGTAGTATATTGACTCTTATTACCATATCAATGTGGAGTCTAAGACAGAACAAAAAAAATTCTCATTGCTTTATGATTTCATTGGCTTCCATAACATTGAACGTCAGCACAATTTCATGTTACGGTGGGTATTACTATGCGACAATTGCAGTCTCTATAGACACCAAAGACCTCTGAATTTGATAGTACATCAAGTCCTCCGAGTCATAGACACTCCACATAGTTGTTTGTTCCTCGGTTTAGAGTGATCTTAGTCATCAAAAATGTCGTCTATCATTGTTGATGCACCTAAGGGTGTTGTCGATATCCACTTCATCAAAAATATTTCAGTTACAGTGATATATTCTTGGTTTCATGACACGAGCATGGGGCATGCCCACCTCATTTGTACAAAGATCTTTATCCCTTTTTCATAGAAAACTTGGTTCGAATAATTTTCCCCTCTCCCTCCAACGAACCTCCCTGATAGTTATTTTGGCTATATATGCTCCTAACCTAACACATCAAGGAAAATGTTTCCCTAAAATTTTGCGCACTCTCTGAAAGGCACTTCTACGCACATTATCAATCTTTCGTTAGATTTCCCGATATTAACATTTTTTTTTTCTTTGTTCCTTGTTAACTATAATCAATTCCTCACCGAATCAGTACACGCATCAAGATTTCATGTTGTTGGGTAAAACCAACGTGAAAATCAATGGAGGAAGAGGTACCTACAGTCATTGGGTGGGTGTGATTATGGAGGAAGCGGTCTTATATTTTAATATATAATGGTTGGGTGTGCTTCTGGCAGTATTATTTTTTAGTTGTTGCTTTTGGAAGTATTATATTTTAGCTTGTGTGGGTGTGGTATCTGCTTTTGGAAGTACCATATTTTAACATATATGGCTTCGGTATGTACGGTGTGCTTTTGCAAACATTATATTTAGAAGTAAAACTATTGTTTTTATTTTATAATAAGGTGGTTTTCATTTCTGTTTTTGCGTGGAAATTAATTATATAATTTTTATTGGTAAGTATTATTTGTTGAAAATTAATGAATCAGATGCTTTGATGTGTAGTAAATTTAGTAAATATGAGTTTTTGAAAAGTTTAAGGTGAACTTAGTAAATATGAGTTTTTGGAAAAGATTAAGGTAAACTTAGTAAATGTGAGTTTTTAGAAAAGATAAGTTCTTCTGTAAATATTGTATTTTGGCTTTATTTCATCACATTGATTATTTAGTGGAAAATTATATTTACAAATATAAAAATTATTAAGATTAATTATATTATTAATAAGGTTAATTATATTTGTTATTTTTAATTATTTAGTGGAAAATTATATTTACAAATATACAAATTATTAAGATTAATTATATTATTATTATTTTTTTTAAGTAAAAAAGGATGGGACCTGTTATATTAGCATAAGAAAAATACAGTAACCATTTGCGATGTCAGTTGTCCCACCTAAACAGGAAACCGGGACCGCTGGGCATCCCTTGCCATGTGTTTCCCAGCTAACAAAATTCACAAAATTAACAGTGTGTCGTCCTGCCCGAAGGAAACCGGGACTATCAGACATGAAGTTTAAACTGTATGCCATACACTGGTTCTAAGAAAACTAAGAGCTAACTGGCCCGAAGCCTAAATCATAACAGAAAAGCCAAATTCTAATCATGAACATCATTTAACCTTTGAGCCTATGCGCTTGTCCTCGTCCTCGTGCTGTCGCCACCTTGCTGGAAACGCATATGCCTACGCGCACATTGGGCATTGCCTCTTTGGAAGAGTTCTAGAGTGAGCCACGAAGAGCAGGTCAAGTCTCTGGTCAATTCGTGCGAGGCGAAAGACCTGATCATCTAATAGACTCCTCAACTCGAAAATGAGAGTGAGGTACCCCGAGTCAACGAAGAGTGGCTTCTCCTGCCTATGGCTATCAATTGACACCGGGGAAATGGTCTCTGCTGCATCGTGATGCATGTGCGCTTGTTGGTTGTGGGCTTGTAGCGCTGCCTCCATGGGTGGTTCAGGAGGAATATCCTCTTCTATATAGCAGATGGTGTAAGACTCCTCTACGCTGGTGGCGCTGGGGCCAGGCATAATGCTCGTAGGCAGAGGCTTGCTGTCTGAACCAAAATCCGAAGGTGGGTTTCAGTTATCCAGCACTATGAACAGAGTGTGCTCGGGGAAGCTCTCCAAGCCATCCTCCGGGATAACTTCTTCCACGTACGCCATTGGAGGCGTTCGTGGTGTCGTGCGCCTTCGGATGGCTTCCATTGCTATTGCCTTCTCGAATTTCTTTTTCCTCTGACATCATGATTCGGCCATATACCAGGCAGCTCCCCTGCGCGGCTTCCCTCTCGCTCTGGGCATGGTGGGGGTCCCATAGATTACCAGGGTTCTTTCCAAATGGGTCGCTCTGCTCCAGAACTCTGACGGGGCCACAGAGTGTTGCTGTTGTTCCAGTGGAGTGGAAGAAATTCTATTGCAATGATGTTATTCCAGTGGAGTGGAGGCTGTAAAGAGATACTGGCGCTTTTCTTTATCGATTTGGCTGATAAGGAGGAGGGCTAACATGACCGCCATGGCCATTAAAACCTGTTGGTGAGTGCCCTGATGGCTGGTACCATTCCCTTGCGCGAAGGGGCTCATCGCATGAATGCGGCTGCTCTGATCCATGGAGAGTTAAAGCCTAAAGGGATAGTGTCCAGTAGATGCATTAATATCGCATCCTGGCCTGATCCCACGTGGCTCAATCGCACAACGTGTCACCCCATCCGAGGGTTGAAGGTCTCTAGTGGCTAAGGTTTGGCACTGAGTGAAGATTTCTGAATCTACTGAGATCTAGGCTTCCCAGCAAAAGTGTTCGACTCTCGTTTTCGACTGCTTTGTTTGCTAGGCAATCTGCAGCCTTGTTTGCATCATGTTTCATGTGGGAGGGAATGATGCTAAGATGGGGTTGGAGGAGGCGACTGAAGTCTTAAAGTAAACCAGAGAGTCTCCAGCTTGGCAAGATTTTTGCAGGGTTGTGTCCATGGAGAATCTTGGTGGTTAGCTTGATGATGACTTGTGAGTCCCCCTCTAAGATTATCCTGTGGTAGCCTTTGTCCATGGCTGTTTGGAGACCCCACAGTAGTCTTGTTAGCTCGACTACATTGTTGGTTGTGTCCCCTAGGAATCCTGCATCCAGACCAAGGATTTCACCATTGGAATTTCTGAGCACTACCCCATATCCTGTTGTTCTCGGGTTGCCTTTGGAGGCTCCATCAAAATTTAATTTGATGAAATGTGCTGGAGGGGGAGTCTAGCTAGTTGGACTAGTCTGTTGACGCTTGTGATTCCTTGGTCCCGGTTGATTGATTAGTATGGGCTACCATTTTTGAAGAATTCATTGTTCCTCTGGGTTGCAGTGAAAATCTTCCTCTGTCTAAGACTTACTCCTGATTGTTTCCTTGATTAATGAGTTGATTTTCTCCCATGTGGCCTCTGGCAGGGAAGGTTGGGAGTGGAATATTCTCTTATTCCGTTCCTTCCAAATTTTCCAGAGAAAAAATCATGGAAAAAGTTGCCATATAATATTTTGTAGAGGGTTGTTGTAGGTACTGCAGTCCCAATTCTCAATTGTGCCATTGATGCTGCACTGATTTTGGTTGGATTTGCGCATTATTTGCGCTCCTTGGTCCCAGATCTGTTGGTTGTAGTGACATACATTAAAGAGGTTTTCTTTAGTTTCCTCATGTTGATAGCAGAGAAAACAGAGGGATGGTCCAATGAAGCCTCTTTTCCTTAGATTGTCCCATTTTAAGGCTATATTGTGCACCACTAGCCATAAGAAGTTGGAAACCTTAGGCCAAAGAATGGGGTTCCAGACTTTGCTCCAAATGTTCTCCTTTTTTTTACCCTGGTGATTTCCCTGCAGAAAATAAGCTTCTTTGATTGTGAAGGTGCCATCTATGGAGTATCCCCACCTCAGGATGTCCGGTCCCTCTCGATTGGGTATTTTCCTGCGATTAGCTTGAAATTGCCAGCTCTACAGATTGAAATTTTTCGAGATTCCGAGCTCTTGATTTGAGATCTTCCATTGGCGCCATAGTTGATACTGTGCTTGGGGTTTCCAGAGGTCCTTAACCCTTAGCGAGGTGTTCTGATGGAGAGTTATTTTGAGATTGGATAGCTCCTCCATTTCATCCAAGGGTTTGAGTTGCTGCCATGAGTCTTGCCAGAACATGGCACTTTATCCATCTCTTATCTCCCAGAAGGCATGATTCTGTCCTAGTGTGTGATTTTTCCAAGCTGTATTCTAGATGTTGGAACCATGTATTTGGTTTTTATGCTGGATTAGCTGGTCCTCCGATGTGAGGGGGGCATACTTTTGTTTCCACATTTGTGCCCAGGTGTCTATTGGAGTTTTTAGCCATCTCCACCAGATTTTAGCTCCCATTACTTGATTGAGTTTCCCTGGATCACAGAGTCCCAGTCCTCCTTGGCTTTTTGGCATGCATAGTCTGTCCCAGTTGACTAGAGCCCATTTCTTGTTGGGTTGGTGACCATGCCAGAGAAATTTTCGCTAAAGGTTTCTGATGGCTCTGATAACTTGTTTGGGAGGAGCCAGAGTGGTGAAGAGATATGTGGGTAGGGCTTGCAAAATGGACTTGAGGAGTACCAACCGAGAACAAATATTGAGGGGTCTAAAGGTCCAATTTCTTAGCCTGTTGGAAATGGAAAGGAGAAGGCTATCCCAGGAGATGGATTTGGTCGCCGCTTCTGTGAGGGGAACACCGAGATAGTTGGACATAAGGGAGCTCCTGGGTATCCCCAGAAGTCTGGAAATATGAAGTTGGAAAGAAGTTGAGGTATTAAAAAAGTAGAGCTTGGATTTTTCCAAGTTGAGTGACATGCCTGAGGCTTCGGTGAAGCCGGATAGGATGGAGTTGATCTTGTTAGCTTCCCTAATCGTGGGGGAGTTTAGGAGGAGGGTGTCATCAACAAATTGGCTATGAGAGGGTGCTGGCTGAATATTGTGCAGAGGCAGGCCTTTGAGGGAGCCTTCAGTGAATGTTGCCTTGATGTATCGTCCCAGGCCTTCTGCCAAAAGTACAAACAGGAAGGGGGAGAGGGGGTCCCCCTGTCTGATGCCTCTAGATGGTGAGAAAGGTTGGGATGGTACACCATTTACCAGAATGGAGAAGAAGGTTGAGGAGGTGAGATTCATGACCCAGTTTACCCAACCCTGATCGAAACCAAAAGAGTCTAAGACAGCTCTAAGATATTGCCAACTGGCTCAATCGAAAGCTTTTGAAAGATCGAGTTTGATTAGCATACCTGGAGTTCTTGAAGTCTTGAGTGAGTGGATGATCTCGTGAGCTAAGATGATGCTATACATGAGTTTCCTCCCTTCTACGTACCCTGCCTGTTCCTTGGAAATGACAAATGGCAGAATGGGTTTGAGTTGATTGGCTATTACCTTTGTTATAATTTTGTAGATGAAATTGCACAGGGCTATGGGTCTGAACTGTTTAGGGTTTGTGAATATTCCTTCTTTTGGAATGAGGGTGAGAAAGGTGGCATTGAGAGTGGGTAGGACCAGGCCTGAAGCTCTTGATTCCTCTACTACTTCCCACACTTCTTTTCTGACCAGGTCCCAGCAGTGGTGGAAGAAATCTGTTGTAAATCCATCCAGGCCAGGGACCTTTCCTGGAGGCATGGTTTTTAGTGCTTGATCCACTTCTTCTTGGGTGATGGGCCGAGTTAAAGCTGCATTTTGCTTGGTAGTTACCAGTGAAGGTATATGTCTGGTGACTCTGCGTATGGCTTCCATTCTGTCCTTCTTCGGTTCCGTTAGAAGGTCTTGGTAGTACTTTGAGTAGCTCAGCCTCAATTTTGGAGTGTTCCTTGACTGTGTTTCCCTCACTTTCCTCCAAGTGAGTGATCCTATTGATGTGTCGCCTGTAAATCATAGCTCTATGAAAGAATTTTGTGTTCTTTTCCCCTTCCTTGAGCCATTGCACTCTGGATTTTTGCTTCCATAGGATTTCCTCTTGCTTCCTTCTCTCTTCTAGTTGTTCCTGTAGTTGCTCCTCCTCCTTCATTAATTCTTTGGTTCTGGATCCGGAAATGAATGTTTTTTGAATCTCCACCAGCCTACTTTCTATGCTCCTTATGCTTTGAAGTATATTTCCAAAGCAATTTTTGTTCCATTGTTTCAGCATCTACTTGAAGTTTTTAAGGCGCTGCTGGAATTTATACATGCTGGAGCCATGGTCTATTTCTGCCCTCGCCCACCAGGATTTGGCTAGCTACTAAAAATCTGGATGTGATAGCCATAATTTCTTGAAGCGAAAAGGCTTATACTTGGGTAGCTCTCCCGTGTCTAGCTGAAGTGCCAGAGGCCAATGGTCTGAACCTGCTTTTGGTAGAATGAGGCTTTCCAGATAGGAGCCTGATTCCATTATTTCTTCAGTGACTAAGAAGCGATCCAGTCAGCATGCAATGTGTTGATTGCATGATCTGCGATTAGACCAGGTGAAGGTACCATTTCTATTTTCTATATCTACTAATTTTAGATGATCAATGAGAGCTTTAAACTTTCTATTGTCTTGCTGTATTTTTTTGGTGCCTCCTGTTTTCTCCTCTAGCATCAAGATCATGTTGAAGTCGCCTCCTAAGATCCATTTTTGATTTGTTTCCAGGTTCTTGATTAGTTCAAGCCGCTCCATGAATTTGTCTTTGTCCTGGTGATTGTGAGGTCTGAAGACATTGGTGATGGCACCTTCCTGATTTGAGCCGATGACCTCGAAGTGAGCCGTTATTGTGCCTATCGTTGAAAAGGGTTTGTTGATAGTGATGTTGGATGGGTTCCATAAGATATCAAGGCCACCTGAGGCGCCTGTAGAATCTGTTGTTATGGAATTGCATTCTCGCCATATGCGCTGAAAGATGGTTTCAGCCTTTGCTCCTCGGCATTTGGTTTCCTGTAATAGTAGAATATCTGGCTTTTCTGCTATGATGCAGTCTCGAAGGATCCTTTGCTTAGATCTACCATTAAGTCCTCTAATGTTCCAGGTGATGATCTTCATCATTAAGAGGGTGGTGTTGTGTGGAGGTATCCCCTTGAAAGCTTGTGAATCTGACCTAAATTTATCATCAGGTTGCCCACTTCCTTGATCAGTTGGTGTGCAGTTTTTCATCCTCTTTGTTTGTTTTCTCGAATGACTCTCTTCGAGCCAGAGCTCGAGTTTGTTTCTATACCCAGG
Organism: Picea mariana; assembly: GCA_032191745.1. Lineage (NCBI taxonomy): Eukaryota > Viridiplantae > Streptophyta > Pinopsida > Pinales > Pinaceae > Picea > Picea mariana. The sequence continues at coordinate 853,672 of JASDQU010100914.1, read as the reverse complement.
CGTTTTGTGGACCCTGCTGAGGAATTGATAAATACCTTATGTACCTTGCACAATTGTTCTTCAGGGAGGGTATGCAGGTCCTTTTGATTTAGGGCTTCCTCAAGCTTTTCTAGATCTATTCCTACTAGATCTCTGTCGTCCAGCAGCATTGGGGTGTCCCCATCCCCATCTCCTCTTTCTTCTGTGTATCCTACTAGATCTCTGTCGTCCAGCATCATTGGGGTGTCCCCATCCCCATCTCCTCTTTCTTCTGTGTAGGTTTCATAGGCTTGGGGAGAGGGGTTAGGATTTGGGCCATTTTTTTGCGGCTGTTGAGAGTCCTTTTGTGGGTCCTGAATTTCCTCATCTTCTGGCAACTGATCCAAAATCTCATAAGAGTTTTTGGTTGCAATTTTTTGTTTGGAGTCTGGGATCTGCTTCCTTGGTGGGTTTCTCTTTTTTTATGCGACCGCGCTGAAGCCATCCTTCTGTGTGGTGTCATTCGCTTTGGTGGCTTGTTTAATAAGAGGGCAATCTCAATATAGGTGGTCATGCTCATGGCATATCCTACATCTAAAGGGAATGTTCTCATAGTCTAGAGTTTGTTGCCAGTCCTCATCCTGGTATTCAAGGGTCAATGCTCTAAGGAGTGCCTTGGAGATGTTCATGTAAACACAGATCCTGGCATATGAGGTATATTTTCGTTGTCTTATGGCTTCTGAAGATTTGACATATTTCCCTAGGGTATTCCCTATGCCCATTAGAATCTCTTCAAGCCAAAACTCTTGCGGCAAGGAGTATAGGCGGATCCATACAGGGGCCATGGTGAAATCTTCTTTGTCCAGGATAAATCTTTCAGTCCAGAAGCGTAGGAATAGCCCTGTCGAGTTGTAGAAGTACGACCCATTTTCAAATATCCTATCCTTGTCCTCTAGATTGTATAAAATGATTGTAAAGAAGTCTTTGGAGCTGAGTTGGACCTCATAATCCCCTTTGGGATTCCACTAGTGCTTGATCCATTTGCTGAGGTCCCTCTCTGCTGACTAGAGTCCCAGAAATTTGCCAATAAGGGCATGCTCTCTCATGAATTGTGTGTGCTCTCCAACCCTAGTTGAGTTGATGAGGTATCTCAGTGGTTTCTCCATTTGTGGAATGCATTTTCCCAGCTCCCATCCCCGGGGCGTCTTTGGTTGGGAGTTTCCAGCTTCTGTCTCCATTTCCTTTCTGAGGCCTTGTTCCCTGGCCAAGATCTTCTCGCATACTTGCAGTGGCGACTTGAAAGTGGGTCTCTTTTCTCTAGTACCTGATCTATCATTGGCCACAAAATTATGGTATGAGGGGGGTCTCCCCCCCTCTTCTTCGCCCATTCCGGTGTATCAGTGGGGGCCGAATGGTCGTGATCGTTGCTGGTGAGTCTCCGTGCAGGGGTTCTGTATCTGACTGGTGGAAATCTACACCAAGAAGCGATTAGGGTTTCCTCATGGCACCTACCACTCTCCACCAACCTAAGCACAATGTTAAAACGGTACCTATCAAGATTAATTATATTATTAATAAGGTTAATTATATTCGTTATTTTTGTAGTTAGGGTAGAAGAACTATGTATTAGATGGGTAGTGTGTTATTGGAAGTATTATGTTTGAGATTTTATTATGTACATAATTTTTTTTTTCATTCATATTGTTATGTGAAAATCAAGAACATAATTCCTATTAATAAGTGGGTTTTGTTGAGAAATAATGGATTTGTCACATGGACTTCTATTTCAGGTTATGTGGTGGAAAATTCATAAACACTTATGGGTGGTGGTGACAAGTCCAAATGGCCTATCAAGCAAGTAAAAGAGAGTGGTTGATGACAAGCCCCAATTAGGCTTACTCTCGTTTGTGGTAGCACTTCCAACCAGTATGTGGGTCTAGTTTCCACTGAAGGTCAATAGAAATGGAAATAAAATTGAGCTATCTTCCACGAATTACATCAAAAAATTAAATATATTTCTATTATATCCTAACCTATCTTGATCAGGAGCAAACTTTTTAAATGAATATAGTTCAAGATAATGTTGTTGACAACATAAATAGTTCATGTCAATCAACAATATATTAAAATAACGAAATTGTAGATATGATCACAATTAGTTGTAGACAAGACCTAAAATATCATCATTGTACTCACTAGAAATCATAATAGCTTAAACATTTCAAATAGTGATCAAAAGAAATAGTTCATATGACAAGCATTTTAAACGCTTAAATAACAAACACATATGTAAAGTAGTCCCAAACACATTTGACAATGGTTTTGATCTAAATATTCCTTATACTCTTCATCAATTAAGAGATAAAAGTATCATCTAACATGCACAATGAGAAAAATTCCTAAGTTGTCTTCCTTTGATCTCTGTTTTATAAGATAAGAGAGTCTCTTCAAATTATGTAAATTTCATCATTCTAAATGATAGTTACATTTTTTTGTTTCCCATACCCTTACCTTTTGTACCATTCATCTTCTACTTTACAAAAATGTACAAAGTAGAAAAATATTAATCCTTCTTTCCGACTAAGTCACTTATGAAATTGACCCATGACTCATATGCGTGAATTATCTTTCTTAACCTATCCAATTTCATTTCCTCAAGCTATATCTCGCCATCATATATATTGTTAGGTGCCTATAACTTCAAATACCTTTCAGATCCCTTTACAAATTCATACATTACTGACATACATTTCAAGGGATGGGTTAATTATTCATTGATAATTTYCTTGTCATCTTTATCCAATTGTTTAATTTCCTATTTAGTTTTCTCCCTGATCTTCACCACCTCTGCCACCCTAGTCTCGTTGGGTCATGTCTTATTTAATTCTTCATTAAGTGGCATATCAAACATCTCCAGAAGATAATTAGCAACACTCCATATTCCTATGCATACTTATTTGGTGTTGCTTATGGTTTCTTGTACTCCTTGGTAAGTGATATTCCATCTATCTTGTAATATGAGTCTTAGCATGCTTTCTTTTGGTGAATCTAAACAAAGTTGCAAGGGATTTTTTGTATAGATTCTATCAATGCATTATTCTTTCAAATGCATGTTCTATATCATCATACTAAACTTTAAGCTAACCTTGTTGATCAACCAGTTTCACAATATATTCATCATGAAATTGAATG
>JASDQU010100914.1:808248-819446 GCA_032191745.1 Picea mariana | reverse complement strand
GTAGATGGATGGCTTGAAGTGATACATCCCTTGAACATGATGAGGCACAGAAAATGACTTGGAAACATTGACTCGACGAGTACCAAGAACATAATGTGATGGAAATAAGAGCACTCTTCGACTGGACGAAATAGTATGGTGACACATGGAATTGGTATGACTCAAAGACAAGCAGATTACCCATCTGTAAGAAGAGACACAAACATGTGCCAAGTTTAAGGGTGACAATAGTTTCCATAAAGGATTCCCAAAACATTTACCCACTACCTTCAATTCCCCCCCCACCTAGATAGATGAGTACATCTTTTTCATTTAACGAGCTCGAGTAGGGTAACACATGCTCAATATAACTCACCTTCGATAAGTTCCTCTTCCTTTATTTAATGAACTAGAAGAAGTAAAGGTCCGTTCCCATATGGGTCCTTCAAAGTGTAGTTTAGTAAGTCCAGAGAAGGAAAACACAATGGTTTTTATATGTTTATAGAGTCTAAACATAAATTAAAGGCGACTCCATGGATTACTATTTCGTAAATTTAGTCTCCCAATCTCGAAAAAAGTGTAAAACAATATAGGGAGAACTCTTCTAATCATGCTTGATTAGAATGTTCCTTTTTCATAATTAGTCTTGCAAGGCTGAAAAAGAGATAAAATATCACTCGAACGATGCCCTTTCAAACCTTTTAGTGAGTGTGAAAAGAAGAAAGATCACTCGACAATGTTTTCATGTTTAGAGAGTGTGAAAAGAGCTTAAAGGAGACTCCAAAGAGTTCCTTTTTCGCATAGATTTTACAAGTTCGAAAAATAGATAAAAGTGTACTCGGTAACCTATTCTCACATATTTACGAGCACGAGAAAGAAAAAATACTAATATCGGTAACTTATTCTCATGTATTTACGAGCACAAGAAAGAACAAAGACTAAGCATGTTCTAGAAAAAGACTACTATGTTACGATGAGAATGACCTTAGAACGAGGATCACTCCTAGTAGCGTGTCTTTCTAGAGGTATTTTTCCACCAACTTCTTTGGAAGAAGTTGGTGGTTTTTCTCTAGCATGATCTCCAGTGGTTGGAGACCTTCCCCCGAAGCGTCGTTTCCTCCGACGATTATTCTTATTTCCTCATTTATATTTATGGTTACAAATGGAAACATGTTCACTAGGCGGAGGAAAAGAAGGTTCAAGTACTCGATCCAGAATGAGAATCAATTGTAGTGGAGCGGGGTCTGTTTCATTTTTTAATCAGCTTGACAGAGACAATGAATGATGCTCGTCGAGACTAGGTACTACCAAAAGATGAGATGAATTGAAGGATTATCCTACCTGAGTTGAAATCATGTTTAAGGTGGAAAGCTAGACGATGGGAGGAGTAGGCAAAGGAAAAACCCCCATGAGTGAGGAATCCTTGAGAATAGCTACACCTACACTCTCAAAATTATACTGCCCTAGAAAAGGGACATTATTTGTTGCGACATTGTTGAGATATGGAGTTGTATTCTCAATTTGGTCAACAATCATAATATTTCCTTGATTGGGAAATCGTAAGATATGAAACATCGAAGATGTGACGACAATCATCGCATAAAAAAAACTATGACCAAGTAAACAATTATAGTCCAGGGGCACATCGACTACTTCGATATCGAGCGAAACAATCTTACCTTTTAACGTAATAATGAAATATTGCAAGAGCACGTGAGGTTGGAAACCATGTCCATCAAATTATTTCAGTGTGGTAGGGGAAGGGGAAAGTGTAGGAAAACCAAGGGATCTCCAACAAGGAAAATATATGACACAGGTGGAGGCTCCCTCATCCAAAACAACACGATGGATGTTCTTTCCACCAACCAAAACTTGAATTTGGAATGCTAAGTGGTGGGATACTTTCTCCTTAAAATAATCCAGGTTAAATGTAGTTAGGTTCGACTCTTCAAGATCCATGGCTCCAATGGTGGACAACAGGGTTTTACGTTGACTTAGATAGTGTTGTAGAAATTCGAGGGTTGACATAGCGCAAGGCGCTTGCACCAAATATTCAATTATTTTGTAGGTTTGAGAAGCGCAGGAATTTGTATTAAATGTCACTTTTCAAATTACTCTCTTGGGAGGTGTTGACACGAAGTTTAATTTTTTTTACCCTTTTAGCCTGAAACTTCACCTTTTTTTCTAGTCATGGAGCCTCCCTCAACCCAAAAAAAGAGTCATAAGTCTTTCGATTTTGTTTCAGGTTTTAGGATTCGGTTTCTTACGAGGTATGATCTTTAGTCAGCAACTCCAGTTTCCCGGTGACGAAATCCTGAAAAGACTTTGTATTAAAGTAATAAAACAGAAAAAATAAAAAGTGGATGCTATAAGTCTCGATGCGTGTTTCACAAAGTATAATTTAGTCGTGATTAATTAAACTCTTAAACACGATCAAATATTCGTTGATCTTTCATGATTCAGGTTTTCCCATGTCAAAGTGATTTCAAAATGTCGACCCTCGAGTGCTCAATCCCTGAATTTTCGAAAAAAGAAAAGAAAAGCAATAAACTACTAACCTCAATTAATTAAAGCATTAATACGAGTGATTAGCGCCTAAATTAATCCCATCGTGATTTTGTGGTTCGGGTCTTGTTTATGACATACCTCATGGGTATAGGATCCCCRAAATTTCGAAATGTGAAATCGCAAACTTTTAACAAAGTTTAAAACAAAATTAAGTTAGTTTAAAATGGGATTAATAATGACTAAACTACTTTTTCATGTTTCACATTTCGGGATTTGTTGAAAGAAGTCCTTTCGAAACTCCAGTTTGAAATCATTGATACAAAGAAGTATTAATAATGGACAAATTTAGATATTTTTGATATGAAGGCGTATCTCCAGACGTATCTTCCTCATTAAAACATTAATTCCTTATCGACTGTAGTAGTACACTCATCATAAGACAAGATAAAGGCTAGTAAAGATTCAATAGTTCGAATTTCATTATTTTTTTTACAAGCAAGAGTGAGTTTCATTTATCCAGGCTTATATATTTTTCCTCTACAAACAAGTTTTTAGTCTAAACACAAACATTATAGCACCTAAGAAAAGTGAAGAAACAACTGAAAGCTCAAGCCTAGAAGGAGATGTCATGTCTGATACTACACAACATGCCATTGATTCCATCAAATCATGGAGGGGAATTTTTGAAACCTTGGACTACGAAATCAAGAATTTTCCCAATGATTCTGAAAACAAACTTTGGGACATAGCAGAGTCCAAACTTCACAAAGTAGCCACGCACCCATGACTCATGACATACAACAATATGATCATTTGGGATTTAGAGAGGATAGACGTGCAGATGAGAATCATTTCAGACAACCAAGGGATCTTCATTAGATCTTTCAGACTGAAGCATATACAAGTAATGTACAAATTGTCTCCCAATTCTAAGTACATTTATAATAAAGAGTTTGTAAGCGAATTTCAAAGGAAATAATGCACAGAGGTAGATCAAACATACCCCGGCATAATCAAAGACTGGTGGAGACACCAAGATAAGTTCAGGGCTGATACCCATAATGTTTATTCTACAGCCTCATTGAATGAGTACATGGTCTATGTGGCTATGATTGTGTGCAGACTTTTCAGGAAGAAAAGTCCTACCCATTTCCCTATAGAATGGGTGCCCCTTTTACATGAAGCAGTCGAAGGCTGTAGCTTCAATTGGAACAAAATTATATCAGATAACCTAGCTAAAGAGGTTATGGAGTATCAAAATGCGAGATCCAGTGGTTGACCAGTAGCCTTTTACATGTCGACGTATATCATGGATGCTATATGCTTCACAACTCCTTTCCCTTTGATGAATTGGAGTTGGAACCCGACATGCACTGACCCTATTGATGAACATCATTCTAAGCTGTGGGAAGAAAATGCTAAGGATTATGTTTATGAAGTTTGTCATTTCGTGGTGATACCGGTGCATCAGATGTTGTATGGTTGTGCACCCCTCCATATTTCAGAGTCGGTTATAGGAAACCTCAAGGAAGTTGTCGATTGGTTTATTGAGGTTAATTTCTCTTATATCAGGGTTTTCAGATGTTCTATCCCTCCTCATGCACTTCTGAAATTCCTCCCTGATAGAATTCTGTGCAGGGAGGTAGCTGATTAGATAATAACAATCGATATTGGGATAGAACTGAAGACAAATCAAAAGAAGTTTTGGCCAATCTTTCCCATACAGATTGGAAGGTTTTATCTACTCAACCTGGGTCATTCCAAGGTTGAAGTTGGAACTCTAGAGGAGGTCAAGTTGGTGAATCTTGAACACAGGAAATACGACCCTTATCAAACAGTGGGAATCCACATGGCTCACTCTGGCATGAAAGCATTTGAACATGAGGAATCCCCTCACGATGACATTTTCAAAGGGGTCAAAACCTATGAGAAGGTGTTAGACAGGGTAAAAAAATTACCACCCAACATGCAAACTAGTCTTCTAACCTTCCAGCAACACAGACAAAGTGGTTTTCCCAAGGCCATCAGGGCGAAGCAACAACACCTCCTCCAGAACAAGAAAACATTCCCCCGTTCTTTGAACAGAAAGCGCAGGATAAAGATGACACTGAGGAAAATCCATAGGGGGTCGAAGGATCTTCACAAAACAAGGAAGTCCACAGACAGAAAATCCATCAACATAAATAGAAAGAAGGTTTGGGACACCTCTTGAATTCAGTCAATCTACCCCGCCTTCATCATATACTATTCATTTTCATACCCCCAAGACAATAGAGGAAATGACATTCATAGAGTTGGGTAATACCATCACTTCCTTGACCCATTTACAGTCTTCTTTTGGGCTCCCTCAGATAGGAGTCATATATGCTAGTGACCTCGACCCTATCTCCAGAGAAGAAATACCTCCCTCTGATTACTTCTTCAGTAAAAAGAGGAAGGTTGTATTAAAGAAGGAGATGTATATGAGAGAAGGTGGTATGTTAAATAAACACAGGGTGTTGGTAGATGGGAAAAACTTGGAAGAGGTGGATTTCGCTACAGAGGTAGCGGGATCCATGGGATCTCTGGCAACAAAAAATATATTCACCGTTGACAATATGAGAACAAGGTTGAAAAAAAGTGACCACATGATAGTCCAGTTGCAAAACCAACTAAAATATACCGAAAAATATCAAAGAAGAAATAAATAAAGGTCTAGAGTAGGCCAAAGCTGCTGACAAGCAATAAATTCAATCACTTAAGTCAAGTCTAGACGAGATGAATGAGAAGATGTAGACTAGCCAAATACAAGTTATTCAGTAGGAAGAATCAGTAAGACAACTACGGGCAAAATTGAATTCAATAAAAGGCTAGGTTATAGATTTGAAAGCTTTTAAGGACTAGTCACTGGAAATACATGCGAAGATAGAATCTGAGCAACAGAGAGTAATCTCCCAAGTAGAGATTATTTAGAATCATTTTTAGGAAGTAAGCAATGCTCTTGATAATATTAGATCAAAGGTGATGATGATGATGATTAATGTCCACTAAGACCTAATTGGTCTATCGGAACTTAAGAGGGTAAGTGATTACTTGTGATTCTTTAGAATTTTGTTTATGTGCTCGAAAAGCATTAAGAGAACCTTTCCAAGATCACCATACTTTTGTTGAGTTAAGAGGTTAGGAAGGTTGGTAGTGTGATCAATATTTTGAAAGGCGATAGTAGATCAAAGGCGATATCATGCTCAAGGTGTGGGTAACCAACATAGCAGAAAATAAAAAAATAACCAAAGAAATCAAAGACAATTGTGAAGAAATATTTGATTTGTTAGACACAGAATCATTAGGTATTGGAAGAGACAATTGCACCAGGCAATTAGGACAGATAAACATTGTAAGACACCAGTTGAATTTCAAAGAGGTTTTGAATGAAATTCAGATGGAAATTTCATAGTTAAAGGAAATGGATGTTACTCTAATAGACAGGTGGATGGTGAAGTCAAACATAAAATTTCAATCGATTAAGTTTGTTGGTAATGGGATTGAAGACCGGCTTCCAAAAATTTGGAGAAATGTTTATCTATTCGAAGCAAAGGATTTTCCAGAGCCTCCCAAAAATTTTGTGCACTTTCTTGAAAAATGTATTGAATGTATTGGGTTGAAAGAAGGAAACACTTCAATAAAACAATGAAGTATCATTTTGAAAACTTATATTATCAAAACGATAGGAGAATAAAAGATAATCTTGGAAATGGTTGAGGTTTGCATTTTTGTCATTGTTTGCTCCTAGGAGTTAGGAAATCACCAGCCATCAATGTATGGGTGATCTAGTATAAGTATAATTTCAGGAGATTGAAAAGAGGCTTTTTCCGGGCACATTATAGAGAATTTGAAGATATTTTTGAATTAATACAAATACAGATTGAAGATTCCAGACCTGGTCAAGCTTGAGTTATGTGTTTCTCTGTTGTTTAATATTTTTCATATACCTCTTTAATGAGCACTTAACTACAATTTAGTAGAACCTCTACTATGGTGATTAATTTTTCTTGCAATTTAATTGTTTATAGATTTTCCTCTATATCGGCTATTAGCAGATACAAGACCTATAAATGTTTTAGATTTCAATATCATATGCTTCATTAAGAGTTTTTCCTAACTATTTTCTTCTTCTGTCCCAAAGTGAGATTCCTCTTTAATTGATGCCTCACCTTGTTCGACAGCTTTATGTTTTCTTTTCATTTCATGCTTATTCCCTTTTCAAAATTTAACTCTAACACCATAAAAGGCCTTTAGATTCTTCATACTATTAGTTTAATGTTTTTGGAGTTCTTCTTACATGTTTGAAGCAGAAACAACGAAACCCTAAAAAGAAAACACAAGATTTTATCCTTTCAATACTTATCCCTCATGATTGTTCTAGTTACAAGACAACCCAATATCGAGCCTAGATTATCAGATCAAACGAGAATTGCCTTAAATTTATTTAACACCATCCTACAGGCAAAAAATAACCTGGTTGATTTAGAACGTTCATGGGCAGTAAGTGAAAGAGATATTAGTATCCAGGAAAACTGGGAAGCTAGACAAAGACAATTAAGGAACTAGCAATAGCCCTTTCCGTATAACCGATTTTTTTTTTTATCCTTAGTTTTCTCTATCTTTTTTAATGCCTTGATGGTATACTTTAGAGCCTTAAAGTATAAACTTAGGAAAAACAGGTAGGAGAAAAGAGACGTTAGAAATCGACTTCTCTATCTGAAGAGGATTAGAAGATGGAGGAGGAGTAGAGTGAGAAGGTGGATCAATAGAATTCCCTTTAGTCTGATCACCTGGAGTAGTGTCATAAGTATTTTCACGAGTTGTGTCATTCACCATCTTAAACATGTAAACCTTAGAGGTACTCATGGAATCATCCCCGTGGTGGGAATTAACTGGGTCGCCTCCTTGTGGAGGGATAGGGTTTTGTGCAACCAGATGTTTTTGTTGAAGTAGTTGAGAGGTACCCTTTATATATTTAGCAACAACCTCACAATGAGGGAAGTATTTCATGTAGTGGTCTTCCTCATAAATAATATAAGGATATTTAAGTTTCCTTTTCAGTTGAGTATCAACAAACTATAGTAGATAATTGCTAAGTGATAATGAAATGCTCATGGAATTTGATACAAAGATGAAACAAATAGAAGATATGACAAACATAAAGAAGTTCATCATTGAGCATATGTTTGAAAGTGTTGAAAATTCTATAGATAGAAAATAATATTTCAAAATGAAGCATGGGAATCAACATGAGGATGACATGACAATGACATCCCGAGAGGATAAAAAGACTTGTGTTTTTGGAACTGTTCATCTTTCTGTGGTTGTAGGTATCAAAAGGAAAACAAAATCACTTAAAATTGTCATAAAACTAGAAGAAGGTGGAGAAGATTTGTTCTTAGGGAAAATGATACAAAATAATCTCATGAAGGTAGCCATCAAAGACACCATACATAAATCATCATGGAGAATATTAAAAAAGGCCTAATAGCACTTATCGTTGTAAAAGATATGGAAGAGTTGGCTTGTGAAAATACCCATATAGAGTATGAAAAAGAGAAACATTATGAGATACTACTGACAAAGTATGAAGCAAAATTGCAATTGCTTGAGGACTAGTTGAAGACTCCTAAATAAGATAAGGAATACATATTGAAYGTAGRCAAAAAGAGTGTTGACATACTTCATATCAGCATAGAAGAMRGGAGAATTRAAGACCAATACAAATAGTCATTTCAAACTGTAATCTTATTGTAGCAATYAGTAGAATACAACATAAGTAAGATTCAACAAATAAGTAGAAGTATGCACCAATCAACAGACAGACTAGACATGGAGATTGAAGAAGTGATGATACTCATGATGAATGTGTCTTAGAAGAGGTATAAATAAGCAAGGAATCAAAGAAACAACAAGATGCAAGTGACAAGGAAAAATTGTAAGAGAAAGGCCAATGGGTCATTGAAGCACAAAATATGGAATCTAGGAGGGTTGCAGTGAACAACAGCATGGCATCAAGATAGTGAAGTAGGAGGACAACATCAACATAAAGTTTGGGATCCAGGAGGACTTCAAAAAATGGAACTCATGATCAGGAGATCATGGACATTTTTTTCCTTTGGAGTTTGATGCAGAAGAATTTTAGTCTCCAAAACCTAGTTCATTTGACTAGACCTAAGGGGTCTTCATTTACCAACAGAATTGGTTCCCCAAATGAGTTTGATTGTTTGATTTATTGAAATTCCTACCTTTTTAAGGAATTCTAGAATGTTTGAGTTGGATTGCATTATTTAAAGTGTATTGTAATGAGATATGTTTCTAAGAAGAGATATCAAGAGTTTTGAGTGAGTTGAGAGATCGTAGGGTAGATAAATTTCTCATGAGGATTTTATGGATCTAGAGATCCTAGAGATAAGAGGATTGTTGAGAAAATTTTGGATCTGAAACAGAATTATTTTCATAATCCTTAAGTATAAATTGTAATCCTTAAAGGCATAAAGGGAGTTGGCCATCCAAAGAGAAAATTAGGCTAGAGACAGAGGCCTACTGAATGTAATTCAGGATAGAGAGAGAGACATATTGAATGTAATTCAAACCAGAGTAGGTGAGGATGCCTTATGTAAATCTATTTACAATATGGGTGCACTGGCTTACTGAAGAAAATAAACACTCTATTCCAAGTGTTATATGAATTGAATGTTTTTTTGAAATCATGTTCAAAGTTAAGAGAGTATATATGTCTTTGTATATCTGTTTAATTGTGTAATTCCATGCATTATATCAGATCTACAGATACAAAGATCGTGGGGAAGAACCTCAGTTATGAGAAAAATCCAAAGAAGATAATTTTAGGAAGGACCAGAACCCTAATGTTTTCCCAATGATCATCGATCACTTTTAGGATCGATGATTCATATTCATTGTAAGTGTTGAGTTCTAGTTTTACTGTCATGGAAAAATCCATTTAGTGTTTAAAGGATGACAACAATGTGAACCGAAAGATCCTTAATCGCATCGAGTTCAGAGGAAATTTTGGAGAACATTAGAATCATATTATTGAACTCATTGAGAATGTGATCCATTGTTGATCACACACTACAAGGCAAAGACCCTATTTTTTTCATAAGCCCCTATAGAAATAGCCCAAAAATCTGTTTATAGTGGAGGTCACTAGTGGAGGTACGCGGGCGGATGTTTTAGAGGACGTTTTCTAGTGGTGCATTTATAAGACTATACCACACAGGTGAACCAAAATATATAAACACATCGGTGTTAATAAAAAATGGTTCACCAATTTGAAGTTATTTAAAAAAAAAATAAAACAATGGAGCATATCATATAAACGAAGATCGAAAACACCAGTGGGCCCTAAAATACTTCACTAGTTCAAAAAACATAGGTTCTCCATCTTGCGCTTTTCTTCCAAAATGCATATCGGTGCACCATTGTCCCTTTGCAACACTGGTGCACAACAAATAGCTCCACATTTTGTGTTTGTTTTAAAATGCATAACGGTGCAACTTTGTCCTAGTGGCCCACCAGTGGGTTCCATATGAGGCACCGCCACATGTTTTTAAAAGGAAATGGTGCACTATATGCATAGGTTAGCACTAGTGTGCTTAACATGTGTGCACCAGAACATGGTTTAAATAACAACCTATGATAAAAAAAATATCTCGAGCCCAATGTGCATGCGAYAGGCGCACCGGTGCACAAAAAACAACTGCAAAGACTGCATTTTTCTTTTTAAATAGACCAGTGTGCATTTGTAAAGAGGGAGACCTGGTGAACTCCATAATGTGTATCATCATAATGTTTTTAAAAATAAACGATGCGCTATATGAAATTTTKCACACCGGTGCGTTTAACTCGAGCGCATCGGAACAAGGTTAAATATAAAAATATTGGCGGTAAAAAAACATTGTTACCATTTCTAGTGCAGAGAATATCTCAAGAAATGGTGCCTCCTTTTCCCAATTGAAGTGCACTACCTTCTATGCTTTTGTTGCTTGCATTGTTTCCATTCAGTGCTCAGTTCGTGGGATTCCAATTTTTCCATACAGTGGAAATTTTTCATTTTTTAATACATCCCAACGATGACTCATCGACGAGAAAATGTCCAGGTAAATTCTTTATTTCTTTGTACATTTTATTTTTAGCAGATTAAATTTTGAAATTGAATTAAATTTGCATTGTTTTTCGGTTTCTTTTTGTGTGTGTGTGTGCGGTGCATTCAATTCATTTGGCTTGCACCATGTGCGATGCGACCTGTAAATTTTATAGGGCCCACCACTCATGTATATTATGTTTTCGATAGTGTGACGTATTATGGAATGCACCGGTGTGTACTTACCAACGATGCACAGGTGCGTTCGAAGTAACAAATGCACTGTCCAAAATATATATTTTCTACTTAATCATGCGTTTTTTGTATGTACGCACTGGTGCGTTCATAAAACTATACACAACATTGAATGGAAGTTGTTTATTTTCATTTGTGCATGCCGAGTAAATGCATTGGTGATTTTATGATAACGAACGCATCGGTGCGTTTATTTTGAATGCATCAACGTAAATAAATAGTTTATTTTCAATGGTGTGTTGATTATAGGGAACACATCGGTGCGTTCATAAAAAGATACACACCGTTTAAAATATAAAAGTTACATCTGAACGATGCTTCCTTTATA
>JASDQU010100914.1:771551-790651 GCA_032191745.1 Picea mariana | reverse complement strand
AAAAATCATTGGTACCACTTTTCTCCAAAAACATGAAGGGTCTATAACGAATGGGCTTGAGTTTCTTGCCTTCACCCTTAAATATTTCCTTGTTGATGTGAAGCCATACCTAATCTCCAACCTAGAACTGATGATCGTCACTGTGTTTGTCATGTCGAGCTTTATATTGTTCTTGAATTCTCTCCAACTGTTCCTCGACTTCTTGGTGTACCTCCTAGATCCTCTAGATGAACTTGTATGCTTTGTCTTCATTTCTTTCTTCATTTGAATTGACATCTCTCCCATACATCAAGTCCAAAGGAACTTTAGGTAAATACCAAAAACATGTCTCAAAAGGAGAACAATGAGTGGAGGAATGTAAGGCTCGGTTATAAGCATGTTGTACATAAGGTATTTGTTCATCCCATAACTTGGGATGGTTTTTGCAGTAGCCTCAAAGAAAAAGTACCATTGTTCGGTTAACAAACTCTGTCTGTTTGTCTATTTGTGGATGGAAAGAAGTTCTCCTCTTCAATTTGGTGTCCATCATTCTCCACAAAGTTTTCCAAAAATTCACAAGGAATCAAGTATCTCGATCTGAGATAATGGATGTGGGTAACCCAAAGTGAACCCAAACATACTGAAAGAAGAGATTAGTAGTTTGCTCAGAAGTGATCTTATTTTTACATGGAATTAAGATACACATCTTGTTGAACCTATCCACTACAACATAAAAATAGTCATGACCCCTTTTTGACATTGGTAAACCCCCTACAAAATCCATGGAGATACTTTCCCATGGATGGGATGGAACGGAAAGTGGTGAGTATAGCCCCACTTTTCTATTAGTGGGCTTACAAGTAGAGCACATTACACGACCATTTACATATTTAATTACAATTGCTTTCATATGAGGCCAGTAACAAAATATCTATAGATGAGCCATAGTTTTTCCTACCCCAAAATTCCCCAACACAAGAGAAGTGTGAGCTTCTCGTATTACATGGACTCATTCACTTGTAGGAATACATAGTTTTCCAATATGGTAGAGTAGTTTTCCCTGCAGACTATAGTTCTTTACCCGTGCTCCATGGGTTAGCTTCTCATATACTTCTTTAAAATATTCATCAATGGCATATTGTTACACATAGATATCATGAGATATATAAGTGTTCGTCAAAATAATAGAAGCAACAATAGGAGGTATAGAAATCATATCATCTACCTTGTTACTCGTACCCTTTTTTACTTGATTACCAAATGAATTTGTTGTAGAAAACCCATCCATCTGTAATGTCGAGATTGTTACAGTTTTGTTTGTGCTTGCATATACTGTAAGGGTTGATGGTCTGTATGTATGATTGTTTCCTTCCCTAACAAGTAGTGCCTCGATTTCTTTACATTTTGAACTAATGCATACAACTCTTTATCATATGTAGGATAGTTAACAATAGCTTGGTTAAAATTTTCAGAGTGGTAACAGATAGGCTTATGATATTGCATCAATACTGCAATCATGGTGTATCCCCTGGCATCTGTCTCGATCTCAAAGGGTTGTTTAAGATTCGGTAGTGCTAATACTGGTGCAGTATTGATATTTTATTTCAAAGTGTCGAAAGATTTTTGTTGCTTTCCTATGTTGGCCCTTGGCCAAGTTTTGAGGATCCTTGGTCATGTTTGACCTATTTTTGGGACTTCAATAGGCTGTCAAAGGTGAAGAGAAAGTCGAAGCGGAGATCGCGGGATCTCGGCCCCTTTTTAGGGATTTTTGGGTTTTGGTCTTATGTAATGGGTATGGAGATGTTGGCCCATGGGTTTACCCATGTTTAGGCCCTCTTTGTAATGTTTAAATAGAAGTCTAGGTGATGTAAGAAAGTGTAATATAGTAGATATAAAAAGTATGCAGAATAGAAATAAAATGTTAGAAATGGAAGAATAACAACAATATAACCAGAACAATCACCACAATAACACTGAAATGATATAAGAATAACAACAGAGATAACACTTTGATTCTGAGAGAAATGTTCACGAGCCTCTTCGAGGGGGAAACCTCCATTCGATTAGATCTCTATTACAATAATATCCAAGCTAGGGTTCTCATACCCTCGACTCCTATTTCTACTAAATATGTCTATGAAAAGAAGCATCTAGAGGAAGATCCTTCTAGAAGTGGAAGCTTATATTAGGTCTTCTTACATTCGACTTATTCTATTTTATTGCAAGGCTTTATTAATGTTGACCTTTATTACATCCAAATATATTTTTCTACCTATGTGTGAGTTAGGACACTAACATGTCCTCCCCCTGAAAGAAAACCTTGTCCTCAATGCTTGAGATGTGGAAATTGTTGCAGAATGGTAGCTGGTTCCCAAGTGGCATCTGTTGGAGTTGTATCTTTCCACTGGAATAACACTTCCTTGATGGTTCTCTGATGCAGGCGACACTCACGCTGGTCCAAAACTCCTTGTGGGTAGCCAAATGGATCCTTCTTCGTCTAACTCGGTAAGGTTGGCTTGAATTTGTCACTTAGTTCCAATCACCTTATTTAAGCATGAAACATAAAAAAGAATATGTATCTTAGAATGAATGGGAAAAGATAACTGATAGGCCACCTATCCCACACACTTGAGAATGGTATAAGGACCATAAAATTTAGGCACAAGCTTCTGACAATGCTCGGCCTTGAGGGATTTTTTCTTGTAATATTTTAGTCAAAGAAACACTTGATCCCCTTCTGCAAATTGACATTCAAAGTGACCTTGATCTTCTTGTTTCTTCATGCAATTTTGTGCCATGACCAATTTCTCTTTGAGGGTGTGGAGAATAGCCTCTCAAACTATGAGTGTTTGGTCAACCGCCTAGACCTTCGAGACACTAGGTAAGTATGAGAGAATCGAAGGTGGTTTTTGTCCATAGACCGCTTCAAAAGGAGTCATGCATGTAGCTGTATGGTATGAAGTGTTGTACCACCATTCAACTAGGGGTAACCATTGAGCCCAATGATTTTTCTTTTATGAGGAAAAACACCTCAAATATGTTTCCACACACTTGTTGAAAACTTCCGTTTCACCATCTCTCTAGGGATGATAAGTTGTGTTGAGATGAAATTGGGTGCCTTGTATCTTGAACAACTCTTGCCAAAAATTGTTGGTGAAAGTTGGGTCATGATAAAACACAATAGAATGCGACATGCCATGAAGATTGAAGACCCCATCCATGAAATGTTGAGCCACTGTGGATGTTGTAAATGGGTGTTGAAGAGCACATAAATGAGCATACTTGGAAAGGCGATCAACAACCACCATGATGACTGATTTATTTCCCTATTTGGGTAAGCCTGTAATAAAATCCATAGAGATATCCCTCCAAATAACAAGTGGAATCGAAAGTAGTTGTAGTGTGCCCAGAGATTTGAATGTTTCTCCCTTGTTGCGTTGACATGCATCACATTTAGCTACAAAATTACGAATGTCTTGTTTCATACCATCCTAGAAAAAATAAAGTTTGACCCTCTCATAGGTTTTGGTAAACCCGGAATGCCCATGTTGGTCTCCAGTTTTGATCATGTTTTTGCCTATATTATATCTCAAAGACCTCCATTTCCATACCCAGTACCACCCCTTTTGGCCTTGTTATGACACACTTGACATCTCTTTACCACTAAATGGGGCTACTCAAGGTATTTTTATGTTTCAAGTTATTTTTATGTATTTTGATAATTTAAATTAATATTGAAACTAATGTGGCTTGAGTTAGGTACTACTTCTATTTCAAACAGGATTTGCCAGTACCAGGTACCAGCTCGTACCCCATGGAGATACCAACGAAGCTGCTAAAGATCTGCGCGTTATGGCCAGAGTGGTAGACAGTGCGATCTACATGATGGATTGAGTCATCACTCATATGCTGATTGAAGGCGAAATTATAGAACAGAGTTGTAATACTTCATGACTCACACTTCGTGACACTGCGTGGCATGAAGATGTGAAGACCGTTTTTTAACTGATTTTGAGTTATTATCAGATCTGGGATCCGTTTGAATTAATGTACTGTTGCTTTAAACTAATTTTGAGCAGGATCTATATAAACAGAAGATCACTCCTAAGAAACGTTGGGTTATGTTATGTTATGATACACATTTCTGAATACAATCTGCCTTTGCGTTATGTTACTTTACTGTCATACGATTTGAGTTGTTTCTTCTGACTAAATGGAGCATGAAGCATGAATAGTGTTTGCGTAGAATGATTGATTAGTTCTGGTTTTTGCTTTCGGCGATTGCACCTTTTGGTTGGGCCCGCCAAACAGGTTCAAGTCGCTTCTTTTCTCTGCATTAGATTTAGTTTATTTCAGTATTTTAGTATTTGCATGCATGTTAGTTTATTGAGTTTGGGAATTAACTTATTTCAAATTCTTGCTTAATTATTCTTCAACTGTATCATTTCCAACATACTAATATCTTCTACGTTGATGAGTATTGAAAGCATGGTTGATTCCTATAGAGTTTAGAGCATGAACTAGGTTTGCTTTGTTTCTCAGTTTTCAATCTGAACGTAGATTAAAGTGAATGCGAGTCTGAGTTTACTTTGCTTTGGTCAGGATAGTTAGATTACTCTGCTTTGTTAGGATAGTTAGATTGCAATTAAATTAGAGGAAGCTTCCAGTACCAGTAGGGTAAGTAGGATATTTCTTTATTTTTCCTGTGGTTAGATTTAGATTTATTTTCGATGTGTAGATTAAAAGAATTTTAGGAAATAATCTTTCTGTTATGGCTTAGATAGAAGTATTGATGATAGATGATTAAAGATAGTGGTAAATAGTCTTGTGAAATCACATTAGAATAAAAATAGAAGCACCTGCACTTAATCATATAACTGTCCTCTTTTGATGAATTAAATAGGAAATGATAAGTTTCAAGGTAGTCATTAGAATTCAGTTTCTCAGAGTGAGTTTGTGTTTTCTCCTAAGAATAGTCTTTAGATAGGAATTATCTTACCCGCACATACAGTGTAGCAGCTCAAAGTTTACTTACCCTGGTTTGACAATTTAGTGTTTTCAGGTCATTTAAATCTTCAATATAGCAGCCTGACATTTTTGGCGCCGTTGCCGGGGAGATGTTTAAAAGGTAAGTTAGATAGTTGTCTTGATTATTTTTAGAATGCACTTAGTTTGGTGTGGTATGTTAGCAGGTTGATGACAGGGGAGCTGTGGAAACAAGGGTGAGAACTGACATATCAGTTATCACAGGTACTCTGAAACTCAATCTTAGTTTCTTTTTCTTTCATTTAGCATGACTTCATGAGAAATAGAGATCATAGAGGTAGATTTAGGAAAAATATAAAACAACAAAAAGAAGAAACTTCCACCCAAAAAGCAATAGAAACTGAGAATGAAATTCTGGCTGAGGAAACTATAGAAGAAAACGTAGAACCAGGAAACACCATACATCAACAAACTCAAAATCCGGGTGATCCAGCCCTAGATGACATAGTTGATCCAAAGAAAATACAAGCTCTTCTCGGGAACCCTAACTCTGTAGTTTCACAAATAACAACTACAACTGTGGAATCCAAGGCCATAGGATCCTCAAAAGAACCAATAGGAGATAACAATTCTGTCAAAAAGAATCCAGAAAGGTGGGATTTCACACCCTCACCAAAGAAAGATCGAATTGCATATACAATTCTTGGTAATCCTTTTACCATGGGAGAGAGAGGGAGAGACTTACATGGGGAACTTCATATTGAAAATGAAGGAGAAGAACAAGAAGAAAATGAGTTAACACCAGAAACCACCTTTGGGTTTCCTATCTTGGATTTAGTCCAGGATGTCAATATGAAAAATATCCCACTTTCAGCACTACCAACCTTCCATGGGAAAAATAGTGAAGACCCAAATGTCTTTCTTTTTGAGTTCGACATCCTGTGCAGGAGTTATAACTATCTCCAGGATGCACATAAACTGAAATTATTTCCTGCCACCCTGAAAGATTTTGCATTACGTTGGTTAATGAGTTTAGGAGAATACAACATTAGATCTTGGGAAGATATGAAGGCAAAATTTCTAAAGAAGTACCAGGATTATTACAGAACAAAGGATTCTCAGAATGACATCTTCAAAATGCAACAGCAAGATGAAGAAAKCCTTGAGGATTTTCTAGAAAGATTTACCTATACCCTTCAAAAATCTAAATATAATGATCTCCAGAACGAAGCAATCAAGACTCTTTTCTTAAAAGGAGTTTTGGAGAAATATATTGACACTCTCAATTTAATGGCTTCAGGAGACATTTATCAAAAAAAAATTGAAGCAATTAGTGAACTTTGTAGAACTTACTCAAGAAGTAAGGGGAAAACTGCAAAAAGTGTGAGAGAACTGGTCAATAAAAATACCAAAACTTCCACATCTGGTGGAGTTACTAGAGTCGAATTGGGAAACCTTTTGGAAAATTTTAAAACAGACCTTTTAGGAAAAATTCGCTCTCAATTAGACACTTTGAAGATTAAGAGAAAGCAGGAAGAGGAAAACCCTGTCCTAAGCATATTTTGCCCAAAATGCAGAAAAAGGCATCCTTTACGAGAATTTCCTTTGGATAATGTTCTTGAATGTGCAATATGTACTGAAAATCATAAAACAGAAGATTTCCCATCCTTACCTAGATTGAAAGCAATATTCAAGGGAGGGGAAGCTCCAGGGACTCCATCTGCACCTAAGAGGCCTTGGCAACCTAGAAATCCAAATGCAAATGCATATCAAGAACCACCCCCACAATCTTCCAGCTATTATCCACCCTTCTCTCAACAACAACGCCCATGGAACTGGCCAAATTGGCCTTCAAAAAATGCCCCTGCTCAACCTTGGTACTAGGGATGGAGAAATCCGAACTTTGGAAATAACCAACAGCAGCATGCGGTACCAATTCCACAGAATCCATGCATGCAGTATCCTCCAAATATGCAACAATTATTGCCTGGTTTTACTCCACCTCCGTTACCACCCATTCAACAAACCCCTCAGCAGCCTCAGAATCCACCACGTCCTACCATTTTGCCCGCTCAACCCATTCCAAATCCGAACCATAGACCACCCCTACCACTCCATAATACTGATTTCCAGAATTATCCAGCTTACAACATAAACCCTATTTCTATACAAGAAGTACAGCTGAGATCTGGAAAGATTTTAAATAAAATTCAGCCCATAACAAAAACAACACCAAAGGTAATTATCGAAGAACATGAAGATGAGCCTACAGATAATTTATCAAATGAGACATCCCTGAAAGATGTTATCATTCCAAAACATAAAGAATCTGAATCACAACATAACACACAAACTCAGGTTCCCAAAACGCCTTCTTTTCCTGAAAGTCTTCTCCTTGAAAAACCAATTGTACAATCTGAGTTCGACATCATGACTGAACTGAGAAATGTCTGTGTTAAGATTCCATTATTACAAGCCATCAAAGATGTTCCCATCTATGCCAAAACCATCAAAGAACTCTGCATTAAGAAACCAGGTCGAAAATAGAAAGATCCACCCACAATACATCTAGTAGGACAGTTATCAAATTATATTTCTGAAACACCTAAAATTGTAAAGTATGCTAACCCAGGGAACCCAATAGTTTCAGTGACTATCAACAATGTGTCTATTGGTAATACTATAGTTGATCTAGGTGCAGCCATTAATATAATGACCAGCAACACAGTGGAATTGTTACAACTAAATCAATTCCTTCGCCCTACTCCTACAGTTCTTGAACTGGCTGATACAACCACTATAAAACCTGCTGGAGTTCTTGATGACATCCTTGTGACTTTAGCTTCGTGGGAATATCCTGTTGAATTCATGATTATTCATTCAAAGGACCCCACAAAAGGCCATCCAATCATTTTAGGGAGACCTTGGTTGGCCACAGCCAACGCTTTCATAGGATGTCGTGGTGGGGACATGTTTATCTCAAATGGTATTTCTTCACATAAACTTACTCTGTTTCCACCTGCTCGACCAGTTACAGAAGAATTATGTTGGTTGAAGTGTCCCTATTATGAGAATGATGTTGAGGAATCTTTATTCTATGTTGATGAGGTCCATGCACTGCAAGAACCTACAAAGGATGACATTTTAAGTCAATTTCTTTTTGTGACAGAAAATGTTGAGTTCCCACAAACCTATCTTCAATATGATCAGATTTTCAGAGAGGATTTTCAGGAACGAAGTGAGTTATTTTCCTCATTTTCACCATCCATGGTTTTCACTGTTTCTGAACACTCAGGGCCACATACCATTCCAGTAGAAATTAGTCTAGGTAGATGTCTATACATCAACTCTGAATTGAGTCTCATTCAACAGGAACAATTGACAAAACTTTTGAAAGAACAGTCAGGGGATTTTGCTTGGGAATACACTGATATGAAGGGAGTACACCCTGACACCTTAATTCACCATATCTATATCCAACCAGGGATAAACCCAKTAAGACAGCCATAGAGACACATGAATCCAATCCTAAAAAACTTTGTAAAAGAAGAATTACAGAAACTGTTAAACGTTGGATTCATTTATCCAATTTCTGACAGCAAATGGGTTTCACCTCTTGTTGTGGTACCCAAGAAAATGACAGGAAAATGGAGGACGTGTGTAGATTTTAGGGAGTTGAACAAGGAAACCCTGAAAGACTATTTTCCTTTACCCTTCATAGATCAGGTTTTGGATACCTTGGCTGGAAAAATATATTTTTCTTTCCTCGATGGATATAGTGGGTACAACCAAATTCAAATTGCTCCTGAAGACCAGGACAAGACAACATTCACATGTCCTTGGGGCACTTATGCCTATAAAGTGTTGCCTTTTGGATTATGCAACGCTCCTGCGACATTTCAGAGAGATGTCCTTGGTGTCTTTGTTGACTTGATTCATGACTGTGTGGAGGTTTATATGGATGATTTTACTGTCTATGGTAACACCTTCGAAGAAGCCCTAAGTAACCTAGAGAAAGTCTTGATTCTCTGCCAAGAATCAAATCTGTCCCTCAGTCACGAGAAATGAAAAATGTTGTTAACTGAGGGGATTGTGTTGGGTCATCATCTGTCTACTGAAGGAATTAAAGTTGACCCAGCCAAAATTGAGGTGATAGTTAATCTGCCCTCTCCAAAAACCTAGAAAGATGTGAGAATCTTTTTGGGGCATGCTAGTTATTATAAAGTAGCCAGCCCCATGTTTAAATTGTTGACAAAAGACACAAAATTATGTTTGGATGATAATTGTCAGAGTGCTTTCGAGGATTTAAAAGCAAAACTGTCTATGGAACCTATTCTCAGAGGACCAAACTGGTCCCTTCCTTTCCACATCTCAACTGATGCCTTAGACACTGCTTTAGGAGGAGTGCTTGGGCAAAAGGAGAACCAACAGAATTATGCAATCTATTTTACCGGCAAAAACCTTACTCCCCCTGAATTGAACTACACAGTAACAGAGAAAGAATTTTTAGCAGTAGTTCATTCCATCAACAAATTTCGTCACTACATTACTGGATATGAGGTTTTTGTACACACTGACCACTCTGCAATCAGATTCTTGATGAACAAACTAGTCACTACTGGTAGAATCACCCGATGGCTTTTGCTACTTCAAGAATTCAACATCACCATAGTTGATCCGCCAGGGAAAGAGAATGTAGTTGCAGATTTTCTTTCTCATATTCCCCAAGATAGTACTGATATCCCAGTGAATGATAATTTTCCTGATGAGCATTTGTTCACAGTAGCTGTCAAGACCCCTTGGTTTGCAGATACAACAAATTACTTAGCCACAGGAAGATTACCAGCTCACTTATCACCTCCACAAAAGAAACGAATTATCCAACAAAGTGCTTACTATTCTTGTGTGGGAAGTGATCTCTTTTATACAAGTCCTGATATGATTATTAGGATATGTGTCCGGGAAGATGAAATTCCCGATATCTTTCAGGCCTGTCATGATGGGCCATGTGGAGGACATTTCTCTGACAAAAGAACAGCATACAAAGTTTTGCAATTAGAATACTATTGGCCGACACTGTTCAAACATGCAACGAAATATGTGAGAAGATGTGACAGTTGTCAAAGGATGGGAAGGCCCACTACAGCAGACGAGATGCCCTTATAATCACAAGTTGTAATTGAACCATTCGATAAATGGACACTAGATTTTGTAGGGACAATTGCCCCAATGTCAAGAAAGAAGAAGTACATCTTGGTGTGCATAGATTTTGTGACCAAGTGGGTAGAGGTGAAAGCCCTATATCAAGCAACTGAGAAATCAGTGACTGAGTTTATGTATGAAGAGATCTTCACCCGCTTCGGTGTTCCATGAGAGATTGTCACCGACCAAGGTGCTCAATTTACTTCCAAATTGATGAAAGAACTCACTGACAAATATGGGATCAAGCACTGTAAGTCCTCTCCATACCATCCACAAGCCAATGGGAAAGTGGAATCTACAAACAAAGTTCTAGAAGTAATTCTGACCAAGACCATACACTTACATCATAAAGATTGGGCAGATAGACTTCCAGAGGCTTTATGGGCATACAGGACTACATGGAGAAATACCACTGGTCATACTCCTTACGAATTGGTATTTGGTAAGAAAATTCTCCTACCCATAGAATTTCAGATCCATACATTCCGCCTAGTAGCAGAGTTGGGGTTGGATTTGAGTGAAGCACAGAAACAGAGAGTCATGCAACTTAATGAATTGGGAGAAATGAGGCAGGATGCTCTTCAAAGGACCATCCTTGTGCAAAGTCAACGCAACAAATCGCATGACAAATACATCAAGAAAAAGCATTTTCAACCAGGGGATTGGGCACTACTTTTCGATTCCAAATACAAAAATTTCAAAGGGAAAATTACAACAAGATGGTTGGGACCTTATGAAGTAGAAACTGTTTTTGATAACGGTTCTGTTAGGATTAAAACCATAGATGATTCTCAGAACTCATTTGTAGTAAATGGACATCGATTGAAAGTGTACAACAAACCTTTGTCAAAAGATGATTTCTTACAGGAAGTGGCCAAGCAAACAAACTAAAGATAGTGGGAGAGGAGTCTTCTTCTCCTGCTGATCTTTGATCATTCATACTGTTTTAAAATTCTGTAAATAATAGATTTTTAGCAGAAAATAAAAAAANNNTTCTGTCTTCAGTTTTACAGTTTTTTCAGAGCAAGTACAGAACTGAACTTTATCACTCTCTCGCAACAGGTAATAAGGTAAGACTGTTTTATTTCATGAGATTTTCTTATCAATATAACTGACTTGTTTTGAAACAAATAAATTTGAGCTTGTTTGCTCCCTTTGATTGCTCATTAAAGTATGAAAGGGGCATTTATCAGGAAGCCTTATTATTTACCAGACCTGGTGAATTATTATGGGAAAGAAGCCCCCTTTGAGTCTTCTTTTATCATTTCCTCAGACTCTCCAAACATGAGGAAGTAATGAGCATGTACTAACTTGGGCTCATAAAATCCACAAGTAAGTGATTACTATTCCAAAAAAATTATGTCTGCAAGATTTTTATCTGTACTCGCATTGGATGATGTGGAATACGTTAAGGTCCACCTTCCAACAAATCTCACTCCATCGACATCAACACCTTATCTGGAGCAGAGATTAGAGATTATTTAGCACCCTGGACTCTGCATGCCTCAATGGTAGATGTCCTTGCTGACAACCCTGGGAATACACCAATGTCTCTTGGTTGATAGATCCTACAAGTGACTCGACACCAACACCTCTATTTGTACCTGTTAGGATGTGTTGTAGGTACCTTGAGGCCCATTGAAATCACTGGTGGGTCATCTCGCATCGGTTAACGACATTCATTAATGGCCGGTAATCCGATGATTTTTGTTTGTGTTCGATTCTAGAACATCCATTCACACAAATCATAATTGTACCATGGGTAGATCTTTGAAGCTATTGAAGACATGATTTCAGTTGATCTTTTTCAGGACAGAACAAAGCCAGGTTCAGGGATCATCATAATTTGCTGCTAAAAATAGGAAGTTTTCTCAGCAGGATATTATTGGTTCAAATTTCTCTGCAGATTCCTGATTGTTTCATCAGTACCAGTCAATACCAGCACAGAGTTCATCAGCTACAGTGGTCATCAGAAGTACTAGAGCAATTATAATTTTCGCACCCTTCAGATTCAAACTTGCCTTTAAAAGAAAAATTCTACAACAAGAATTGCAGAACGAAGGGGATAGGTAATTTAGCTGAGGTATGCTTAGTTCATGTTGATTTACTGTATTAATTTACATATTAATAGTTTGAACTAAGAATTCCTTGTTTAATCCATAATGTTTAATCATACCCATGACCTGTACCTAATGAACCAACCCACCTCGACATTTCATATCATGAAAATGCATAAACAACACCGGAGCTGAGTTTGACATGACTCGTATATGATAACACTCTGCACTCATGTACGACTATCATCATTTTCCGACACCCTATCGATCCCCACGACAATTCAAATGCTCTCCTATGATTTTCCTCCCGAGTACTTCCTTCATCACATTCTTTTCCTTCGTCGCCCCCATCTAAATTTTGTTGCCCACCTATAGACCTTCCCTGTGATATCAAGTGGAACCATGGTAGAAAATCGCCATGAACCAGAGACATATGCAGACTTAGAAGCCCTTCCGGAGTATGAGGCAACCAGAGATATTTTTAAGAAAGCAGGATGGGAGCCGTTTCTAAAGAAATTCGATGGATATAATGATGCAATTACGCTTCAGTTTGCTATGCATTTTCAAGGTGGATTCGCTAAAGTGGGCGAGCTCGAGTTCGAAGTCACAGAGAGATTTATTTCAGAAGCAATTCAACTGACCACCACTAGTCAGAGATGGACAAAGGGTCATCCTGTTGATAAAAATCTCTGTACGTAGCTTTTTGAAACCACAGTACCGGGAAACATAGTGGTCCGAGGGAACATCACGGTCATGGTTGGAACCACAGTGGGCTCAATTGTTAGCCATCCTCCAGCGTTACCTCACATGTGAAGAAAGGTATACCATCATATTTCCCTACCATGTCCGACTCCTGTTACACTTCAAAGGTAATCATCTGCTGAACATACCCTTCTTTCTGTTGAAAAGTTTAAAAAAGATGGCCGAACAGGTACGAAAGGCCAAATATTTTCGTGGAAGTCTATTTCATGTTGGTCTTGTTAAGATATTGATTAAGTCTCCACTGTCCAAGAAGCAAGAAACTTGGGATATGTTCACTATAAAAACCCTAGCCTCTATCAAGTCTAAAGATAGGAGTGTTAAGCCTGCTCCCCCACAGAAGAAGTTGAACGCTAGGAAAAAGAAGGTTAAAACCCCAACCAAAGTCTATGCTAACCCTAAGAACATACCAGATAGCACAATTGAAGCTAGTGCTGGAAACCCTGATTCAGAACATTCATTTGATGCTCACGAGTCTAATGGAGGGGAAACCAATAATGAAACTATGAAGAATACTACTCCTACAGAGGCACATGTTGAAATTCCGAGTTCTTCCCTAGATGCTGAGAACATAATTGACGTGGAAGAATTGGCAGAGTTGTCTGACAAACCTAGGAGAAATCCAAAATGAAAATGTAAAAGAACATCATCAGGTATGGATAACTCTGTGCCCAGTTACCCACCACAGGAGAGGTTAGAAAGTGTGGATGATCATGAGGAGGCTCCAGAGCCCTCTGAAATGACTTGGACTTTGTCCCAATTAATTCGAAAAACCTGTAAAGTGGATCGACAGGCTACTGCACCCAAAGGAATTGAGTAGAATGAGCCAATTCGAGTGCCAACAGGTACCCCTACTCGGATACAAAGAGAGCTCACTCCTAAACCTAGTCTAGTTGACAATCCTGATCCAGTTGATACCTATGAACTCAGTCCAGATCATCCAGATCCAGTTGAGACCTATGAATGAAGTCCAGATGAGTTCACTCCTGAACTCAGTCCAGATCATAATTCTGATCCAGTTGACACCCCTGCTCAAGATCCAGACAAGATTACTCATGCATCCAGTCCTCAAACACAGCCAGGACAAGATAAAACATTTGAAACCTACTGTAAGATTTCATTCAGTAAGTCCTTGAGACCAATGGTAGCCAAATTAGAAAGTAGGAATACCAGGTTAAAAGAGAAGCTACATGAGTACACTGTATTGGATAGACATATTAAAATAGAGAATGAACTCATGAAAGTCAGGGTCACTCATCTCTTGTCCAAAATTGAAAGATTAAAACAGAAGAATAAGGGTCTTTTCCAAAGGAACAGGAAACTACATAAGACTTCCAGAAAGCATATTATAATCAACCGAGTCCTCAAGAAAGAAATCATAAATCTGAAGAAACAGGAGAGGTTACAAATGCTGGTTGCAGTTGTTGCAACGCTCTGATTGCTATCAGTCTTTGACTTTTTGTTTCTTGAGGACAGGCAAAGACTTCAGTTTGGGGGCATGTTGGTCTCTAGTTTTGATCATGTTTTTGCCTATATTATATCTCAAAGACCTCCATTTCCATACCCGGTACCACCCCTTTTGGCCTTGTTATGACACACTTGACATCTCTTTACCACTCAATGGGGCTACTCAAGGTATTTTTATGTTTCAAGTTATTTTTATGTATTTTGATACTTTAAATTAATATTGAAACTAATGTGGCTTGAGTTAGGTACTACTTCTATTTGAAACGGGATTTGCCAGTACTAGGTACCAGCTCGTACCCCGTGGAGATACCAACGAAGATGCTAAAGATCCACGCGTTATGGCTAGAGTTGTAGACAATGCGATCTACATGATGAATTGAGTCATCACTCATATGCTGATTGAAGGAGAAATTATAGAACAGAGTTGTAATACTTCATAACTCACACTTCATGACACTGCGTGGCACAAAGATGTGAAGACCATTTTTTAACTGATTTCGAATTATTATCGGATCTGGGATCCGTTTGAATTAATGTACTGTTGCTTTAAACTACTTTTGAGGAGGATCTATATAAACAGAAGATCACTCCTAAGAAACGTTGGGTTATGTTATGTTATGATACACATTTCTGAATACAATCTGCCTTTGCGTTATGTTACTTTACTGTCATACGATTTGAGTTATTTCTTCTGAGTAAATGGAGCATGAAGCATGAATAGTGTTTGCATAGAATGATTGAGTAGTTCTGGTTTTTCCTTTCGAAGATTGCACCTTTTGGTTGGGCCCACCAAACAGGTTCAAGTCGCTGCTTTTCTCTGCATTAGATTTAGTTTATTTCAGTATTTTAGTATTTGCATGCATGTTAGTTTATTGAGTTTGGGAATTAACTTATTTCAGATTCTTGCTTAATTATTCTTCGACTGTATCGTTTCCAGCATACTAATATCTTCTAAGTTGATGAGTATTGAAAGCATGGTTGATTCCTATAGAGTTTAGAGCATGAACTAGGTTTGCTTTGTTTCCCAGTTTTCAATCTAAACATAGATTAAAGTGAATGCAAGTCTGAGTTTACTTTGATTTGGTTAGGATAGTTAGATTACTCTACTTTGTTAGGATAGTTAGATTGCAATTAAATTAGAGGAAGCTTCCAGTACCAGTAGGGTAAGTAAGATATTTCTTTATTTTTCCTGTGGTTAGATTTAGATTTATTTTTGATGTGTAGATTAAAAGAATTTTAGGAAATAATCTTTCTGTTATGGCTTAGATAGAAATAGTGATGATAGATGATTAAAGATAGTGGTAAATAGTCTTGTGAAATCACATTAGAATAAAAATAGAAGCACCTGCACTTAATCATAGAACTGTCCTCTTTTGATGAATTAAATAGGAAATGATAAGTTTCAAGGTAGTCATTAGAATTCAGTTTCTCAAAGTGAGTTTGTGTTTTCTTCTAAGAATAGTCTTTAGATAGGAATTAGCTTACCTGCACCTATAGTGTAGCAGCTCAAAGTTTACTTACCCTGGTTTGACAATTTAGTGTTTTCAGGTCATTTAAATCTTCAATATAGTAGCCTGACAGCCCAGCTGTGGGTGTAGCATGAAGCTCAGAAAGTACGGTGGATTTAAGTTTTGATTGTTTACTTAAATACAAACGGCCTTTGTATCAAAGCTCATCATGGAGATAAGAGTACCCTGGGGAAGCTGGAGCATTGGACTGCAATTTTTGGATCAGATGCAAACTTTTGGGATCGTGTAGCCATTCCTAGCAAACAAATTGGATCCAATTTGGTACAATGAAGGAAAGATAAAAAAGGGATTTGTCATATTCATATTTGTGGGAAAGTTCATCTGCAAACACATTGCCTTTTCCTTTCTTGTAAATGGTCTCATAATCATATCCAAAGAGCTTAGTCACCCATTTTTGTTGGTCCAGGGAGGAAATGTGTTGTTCTAAAAAATACTTGAGGCTTTGATGGTCTATCTTAATTTGGAAGTGTTTCCCCAATATATAAGGGCGCCATAGATCAACAACATGAAAAATAGCCAAAATTTCATTTTCATAGATTGATTTGCCTAGATTTATTTCAGACAGTTGCTTGCTGGTAAAGGCCAAAGGACAACCCTCTTTCATAAGGACAACACCAATTCCTTTCCCTAAAGCATCACATTCCAAGACAAAGGTCTTTGTGAAATTTGGAAGGGCAAGGACTAGGGTGGTGCACATGGCCATCTTCAAGGTTTGAAAAGCTTGAGCAACTGCTAGAGTCCAAGTTAAAGAGTTATTTTTTAGGAGTGCAGTGAGAGGTGCTACAATCTTTCCATAATTCTTAACAAACTTGTGATAATATCCTGTTAAGACCAGAAGTCCACACAATATTTTGAGACTCTTTAGGTGAGGCCAGTCTTGCATAGCTTCAATCTTTTTAGGATCTTCCCTGGCGCTATCCTTTCCAACCAGATGACCCAAGTACTTGACTTCTGAGGCACCAAAAGGACATTTAGACTGTTTCAGGAAAAGTTGGTGCTGAGAGAGTAGAAGGAGAAATCGATCCACGTGAACTAGATGGTATGTCCAGGTTTTTCTATAGATGAGGATATCATCAAATAAAACTAAGACAAAACTAAGAAGAAAAGGATGGAAGACATGATTCATGAGGCTTTGGAAGGTGGAGGGGGAATTACACAAGCCAAAGGGCATGACCAAAAACTCATAGTAGCCCTCATGAGTTCTAAAGGCAGTCTTGGGAATGTCTACCTCTTTCATACATATCTGGTGGTAGACAGAATGAAGATCAAGTTTAGTAAAGAACTAGGCGCCACTCAATTGATCCAAGAGGTCACCAATGATACGAATGGGAAACTTGTCTTTATTAGCAAGGATTATTTTAGGGGATAAATTTCACTCGTGGTCTAATTTTCCATGGTTTTTCCCCAAAAAATATTTTCTATTCTAAAAATAATTCGCCCAAATTCTATAGGATAAAACTATTTTACCTTTAAAATTGCCAAAATTTTATACAAACTATATAAAATCCTTAGAAAGTTGAATATTTTTCCAAAAATATCACTAAACATTTTCTAGTTCACATATGAAGGATTGGTAAGATTCGCCAAGGTTTCTACATTTTAAAAAACAATTCCATTCTTAAAATTGTTGATGTTTGGACAACATCGGGAAGACATTCTCTAAAGATAATAATTAATAATATAATTATTATTGATTATTAAATATAGTTTATAATAAGTAAATGATAATAATAAGTAGTTATGGATTATTCAAGGGACACATCCTTTCATGGATGGTCACCTTATGTTCCCTATATATGGAACACTCATTATTGTAATAATATATCAAATATCTCTCATATCTCATATGAATAAAAACCAACGTGGTATCATAGCTGGACTGGGCTTGACTCTATCACTGGAGGGCCCAGGTAAATACAAGGGAAATGGAAGGGATTTATTATGTGACTATTGTTGATGATGATGACACATTTTCGATTCAATATTGGCCCATCCTAGGTGGTCATTGTAATTGCATTGGTCCAACAATAAATATACGAATGAAAACATAGACATTGGGGCTATCAACCCACATGCATACACATGAAAAACTTGTTTGTCATTGCTAGATGATCTCAAGGTCAAAACCCGAAAAGCTTTCAGGGTTTCCGAGGCCCAACATCATAGGTGACATGTTCTCACACCTTGGACTGGTATTGGGACTACATTTAAGGTAGTACATACTTGATATCACTGGGAGAAATCAACGTTGAATCCCATGGACTCTTCGTCTACTACAAAAAGAACATTGGAGAGAGGTGGAACGTGGCAGTCTTCTCCCTTGGGAGCTCCTCTTTTCCTGCTCAACGAGGCATTCAACAAGCTTCTTATACTCTAGGATAATGGGCAATGAGGATGTATATTCCAATCATGCCCAATCAAATGGAGTGAATTCCATCAACGATGAGAGTAGGGACACGGGGAATAGATCAACATTTCAAGGTTTGATAGTGGGAGGGTCCAACGGAGCTAGAGCGAACCTTTGAAAGTGACCGTTGGATATGGCGAGAGTTATCTTTGTCATGGGTTTGGAACTGTTCTCTATGAGATCTTGCGCCCACTCTCAAGATCACGATCGATGAATGTGGGAAATATTTCGAGTGTTTGGATCATTCTATTAAATTCATTGCCTTTGAAATTCCATCGTTAGTGTTTTCCAGCAAAGCTTAGTACAGAGTGGACGCTCCACTACGGAATTTTTTGGGGGATAATTATCATAAAATCATGGACGCACGTCGAGTACAAGATCTGGATGCATCTTGGGGGTCAGATATCTGGATGAGAAATTCCTCCAGAAAACCGATCTGCCCGCCTAAGAAATATAGGCCAACACTGTATTGTTTGGTTGAATTAGTTTGGTGGCAGACCATAACTATATTGTTTGGATTTGATGGAAATAATTATTTTCTCGTTATTATGATCGAAGAGGTATCAAATAGGTAGCACAAGTGGTGGCCATAGAGGGTGATAATGGAATCGACTATTATAACTATTGTTGTTGTGTTGAGCCTTATTCTCTTTACATTCCGGGTAACTAAGAAATGAAGTGATTCCAGTTTACCCACATTTCATCATTTTTAGC
>JASDQU010100914.1:759514-770381 GCA_032191745.1 Picea mariana | reverse complement strand
GTGATCTCTTTTATACAAGTCCTGATATGATTATTAGGACATGTGTCTGGGAAGATGAAATTCCTGATATCTTTTAGGCCTGTCATGATGGGCCATGTGGAGGACATTTCTCTGACAAAAGAACAGCATACAAATTTTTTCAATTAGGATACTATTGGCCGACACTGTTCAAAGATGCAATGAAATATGTGAGAAGCTATGATAGTTTTCAAAGGATGGGAAGGCCCACTGCAACAGATGAGATGCCCTTACGACCACAAGTGGTAATTGAACCGTTCGATAAATGGACACTAGATTTTGTAGGGCTAATTGCCCCAATGTCAAGAAAGAAGAAGTACATCTTGGTGTGCACAGATTTTGTGACCAAGTGGGTAGAGGCGAAAGCCCTATATCAAGCAACTGAGAAATCAGTGACTGAGTTTATGTATGAAGAGATCTTCACCCGCTTCCGTGTTCCACGAGAGATTGTCACCGACCAAGGTGCTCAATTTACTTCCAAATTGATGAAAGAACTCACTGACAAATATGGGATCAAGCACTGTAAGTCCTCTCCATACCATCCACAAGCCAATGGGCAAGTGGAATCTACAAACAAAGTTCTAGAAGCAATTCTGACCAAGACCATACACTTACATCATAAAGATTGGGCAGATAGACTTCCAGAGGCTTTATGGGCATACAGGACTACATGGAGAAATACCACTGGTCATACTCCTTACGAATTGGTATTTGGTAAGCAAATTCTCCTACCCATAGAATTTCAGATCCATACATTCCACCTAGTAGCAGAGTTGGGGTTGGATTTGAGTGAAGCACAGAAACAGAGAGTCATGCAACTTAATGAATTGGGAGAAATGAGGCAGGATGCTCTTCAAAGGACCATCCTTGTGCAAAGTCAACGCAACAAATGGAATGACAAATACATCAAGAAAAAGCATTTTCAACCAGGGGATTGGGCACTACTTTTCGATTCCAAATACAAAAATTTCAAAGGGAAACTTACAACAAGATGGTTGGGACCTTATGAAGTAGAAACTGTTTTTGATAACGGTTCTGTTAGGATTAAAACCATAGATGATTCTCAGAACTCCTTTGTAGTAAATGGACATCGATTGAAAGTGTACAAGAAACCTTTGTCAAAAGATGATTTCTTACAGGAAGTGGCCAAGAAAACAAAACTAAAGATAGTGGGAGAGGAGTCTTCTTCTCCTGCTGATCTTTGATCATTCATACTGTTTTAAAATTCTGTAAATAATAGATTTTTAGCAGAAAATAAAAAAAAATCAAATAATAAAAAAAAAACATTTATTTTCTTCTTTTTTTTTGGATATGTTAATATTCTGTCTTCAGTTTTACAGGTTTTTCAGAGCAAGTACAGAACTGAACTGTATCACTCTCTCGCAACAGGTAAGAAGGTAAGACTGTTTTATTTCATGAGATTTTCTTATCAATATAACTGACTTGTTTTGAAACAAATAAATTTGAGCTTGTTTGCTCCCTTTGATTGCTCATTAAAGTATGAAAGGGGCATATATCAGGAAGGCTTATTCTTTACTAGACCTAGTGAATTATTATGGGAAAGAAGCCCCCTTTGAGTCTTCTTTTAGCATTTCCTCAGACTCTCCAAACATGAGGAAGCAATGAGCATGTACTAACTTGGGCTCATAAAATCCACAAGTAAGTGATTACTATTCCAAAAAAATTATGTCTGCAAGATTTGTATCTGTACTCGCATTGGATGATGTGGAATACGTTAAAGTCCACCGTCCAACAAATCTCACTCCATCGACATCAGCACCTTATCTGGAGAAGAGATTAGAGATTATTTAGCACCCTGGACTTTGCATGCCTCAATGGAAGATGTCCTTGCTGACAACCCTGGGAATACACCAATGTCTCTTGGTTGATAGATCCTACAGGTGACTCGACACCAACACCTCTATTCGTACCCGTTAGGATGTGCTATAGGTACTTTGAGGCCCATTGACATCACTGGTGGGTCATCTCGCATCGGTTAACGACATTCATTAATGGTCGGTAATCTGATGATTTCTGTTTGTGTTCGATTCTAGAACATCCATTCACACAAATCAGAATTGTACCATGGGTAGAGCTTTGAAGCTGTTGAAGACATGATTTCAGTTGATCTTTTTCAGGACAGAACAAAAGCCAGGTTCAGGGATCATCATAATTTGCTGCTAAAAACAGGAAGTTTTCTCAGCAGGATATTATTGGTTCAAATTTCTCTGCAGATTTCTGATTGTTTCATCAGTACCAGTCAATACTAGCACAGAGTTCATCAGCTACAGTGGTCATCAGAAGTACTAGAGCAATTATAATTTTCGCACCCTTCAGATTCAAACTTGCCTTTAAAAGAAAAATTCTATAGCAAGAATTGCAGAACAAAGGGGATAGGTAATTTAGCTCAGGCATGCTTAGTTCATTTTGATTTACTGTATTAATTTACATATTAATAGTTTGAACTAAGAATGCCTTGTTTAATCCATAATGTTTAATCATACCCATGACCTGTACCTAATGAACCAACCCACCTCGACATTTCATATCATGAAAATGCATAAACAACATCGGAGCTGAGTTTGACATGACTCGTATATGATAACACTCTGCACTCATGTACGACTATCATCATTTTCCGACACCCTATCGATCCCCACGACAATTCAAATGCTCTCCTATGATTTTCCTCCCGACTACTTCCTTCATCACATTCTTTTCCTTCGTCGCCCCCATCTAAATTTTGCTTCCCACCTATAGACCTTCCCTGTGATATCAAGTGGAACCATGGTAGAAAATCGCCATGAACCGGAGACATATGCAGACTTAGAAGCCCTTCCAGAGTATGAGGCAACCAGAGATATTTTTAAGAAAGCAGGATGGGAGCCGTTTCTAAAGAAATTCGATGGATATAATGATGCAATTATGCTTCAGTTTGCTCTGCATTTTCAAGGTGGATTCGCTAAAGTGGGCGAGATCGAGTTTGAAGTCACGGAGTGATTTATTTTAGAAGCAATTCAACTGCCCACCACTGGTCAGAGATGGACAAAGGGTCATCCTGTCGATAAAAATCTCTGTACGTAGCTTTTGAAACCACAGTACCAGGAAACACAGTGGTCCGAGGGAACATCACGGTCATGGTTGGAACAACAGTGGGCTCAATTGTTAGCCATCCTCCAACGTCACCTCACGTGTGAAGGAAGGTATACCATCATATTTCCCTACCATGTCCGACTCCTGTTACACTTCAAAGGTAATCATCTGCTGAACATACCCTTCTTTCTGTTGAAAAGTTTAAAAAAGATGGCTGAACAGGTACGAAAGGCCAAAGATTTTCATGGAAGTCTATTTCATGTTGGTCTTGTTAAGATATTGATTAAGTCTCCACTGTCCAAGAAGCAAGAAACTTGGGATATGTTCACTATAAAAACCCTAGCCTCTGTCAAGTCTAAAGATAGGAGTGTTAAGCCTGCTCCCCCACAGAAGAAGTTGAACGCTAGGAAAAAGAAGGTTAAAACCCCAACCAAAGTCTATGCTAACCCTAAGAACATACCAGATAGCACAATTGAAGCTAGTGCTGGAAACCCTGATTCAGAACATTCATTTGATGCTCACGGGTCTAATGGAGGGGAAACCAATAATGAAACTGTGAATAATACTACTCCTACAGAGGCACATGTTGAAATTCCGAGTTCTTCCCTAGCTACTGAGAACATAATTGATGTGGAAGAACTGACAGAGTTGTCTGACAAACCTAGGAGAAATCCAAAATGAAAATGTAAAAGCACATCGTCAGGTATGGATAACTCTGTGCCCAGTTACCCACCACAGGAGAGGTTAGAAAGTGTGGATGATCATGAGGAGGCTCCAGATCCCTCTGAAATGACTTGGACTCTGTCCCAATTAATTCAGAAAACCTGTAAAGTGGATCGACAGGCTACTGCACCCAAAGGAATTGAGCAAAATGAGTCAATTCGAGTACCAACAGGTACCCCTGCTCGGATACAAAGAGAGCTCACTCCTGAACCTAGTCTAGTTGATAATCCTGATCCATTTGACACTTCTGAACTCAGTCTAGATCATCCAGATCCAGTTGACACCTATGAACGAAGTCCAGATGAGTTCACTCCTGAACTCAGTCCAGATCATAATTCTGATCCAGTTGACACCCCTGCTCAAGATCTAGACGAGATTACTCATGCATCTATTCCTCAAACATAGCCAGGACAAGATAAAACATTTGAAACCTACTGTAAGATTTCATCCAGTAAGTCCTTGAGACCAATGGTAGCCAAATTAGAAAGTAGGAATACCAGGTTAAAAGAGAAGCTACATGAGTACACTGTATTGGATAGACATATTAAAACAGAGAATGAACTCATGAAAGTCAGGGTGACTCATCTCTTGTCCAAAATTGAAAGATTAAAACAGAAGAATAAGGGTCTTTTCCAAAGGAACAGGAAACTATAGAAGACTTCCAGAAAGCATATTATAATCAACCAAGTCCTCAAGAAAGAAATCAGAAACCTGAAGAAACAGGAGAGGTTACAAATGCTGGTTGCAGCTGTTGCAACGCTCTGATTGCTATCAATCTTTGACTTTTTGTTGCCTGAGGACAGGCAAAGACTTCAGTTTGGGGGCATGTTGGTCTCTAGTTTTGATCATTTTTTTGGCTATGTTATATCTCAAAGACCTCCATTTCCATACCCAGTACCACCCCTTTTGGCCTTGTTATGACACACTTGACATCTCTTTACCACTCAATGGGGCTACTCAAGGTATTTTTATGTTTCAAGTTATTT
Source organism: Picea mariana (assembly GCA_032191745.1). Taxonomy (NCBI): domain Eukaryota; kingdom Viridiplantae; phylum Streptophyta; class Pinopsida; order Pinales; family Pinaceae; genus Picea; species Picea mariana. Next base: position 765,561 of record JASDQU010100914.1, on the reverse strand, counting down.
TTATGTATTTTGATACTTTAAATTAATATTGAAACTAATGTGGCTTGAGTTAGGTACTACTTCTATTTGAAACGGGATTTTCCAGTACTAGGTACCAGCTCGTACCCCGTGGAGATACCAACGAAGATGCTAAAGATCCACGCGTTATGGCTAGAGTGGTAGAAAGTGCGATCTACATGATGGATTGAGTGATCACTCATATGCTGATTGAAGGAGAAATTATAGAACAGAGTTGTAATACTTCATAACTCACACTTCGTGACACTGCGTGGCACGAAGATGTGAAGACCGTTTTTTAACTGATTTCGAGTTATTATCGGATCTGGGATCCGTTTGAATTAATGTACTGTTGCTTTAAACTACTTTGAGAAGGATCTATATAAACAGAAGATCACTCCTAAGAAATGTTGGGTTATGTTATGTTATGATACACATTTCTGAATACAATCTGCCTTTGCGTTATGTTACTTTACTGTCATACGATTTGAGTTATTTCTTCTGAGTAAATGGAGTGTGAAGCATGAATAGTGTTTGCATAGAATGATTGAGTAGTTCTGGTTTTTCCTTTCGATGATTGCACCTTTTGGTTGGGCCCGCCAAACAGGTTCAAGTCGCTACTTTTCTCTGCATTAGATTGAGTTTATTTCAGTATTTTAGTATTTGCATGCATGTTAGTTTATTGAGTTTGGGAATTAACTTATTTCAGATTCTTTCCTAATTATTCTTCGACTGTATCGTTTCCAACATACTAATATCTTCTACGTTGATGAGTATTGAAAGCATGGTTGATTCCTATAGAGTTTAGAGCATGAACTAGGTTTGCTTTGTTTCCCAATTTTCAATCTGAACATAGATTAAAGTGAACGCGAGTCTGAGTTTACTTTTCTTTGGTTAGGATAGTTAGATTACTCTACTTTGTTAGGATAGTTAGATTGCAATTAAATTAGAGGAAGCTTCCAGTACCAGTAGGGTAAGTAGGATATTTCTTTATTTTTCCTGTGGTTAGATTTAGATTTATTTTTGATGTGTAGATTAAAAGAATTTTAGGAAATAATCTTTCTGTTATGGATTAGATAGAAATAGTGATGATAGATGATTAAAGATAGTGGTAAATAGTCTTGTGAAATCACATTAGAATAAAAATAGAAGCACCTGCACTTAATGATAGAACTGTCCTCTTTTGATGAATTAAATAGGAAATGATAAGTTTCAAGGTAGTCATTAGAATTCAGTTTCTCAAAGTGAGTTTGTGTTTTCTTCTAAGAATAGTCTTTAGATAGGAATTAGCTTACCCACACATATAGTGTAGCAGCTCAAAGTTTACTTACCCTGGTTTGACAATTTAGTGTTTTCAGGTCATTTAAATCTTCAATATAGCAGCCTGACAGCCCAGCTGCGGGTGTAGCATGAAGCTCAGAAAGTACTGTGGATTTAAGTTTTGATTGTTTACTTAAATACAAATAGCCTTTGTATCGAAGCTCATCATAGAGCTAAGAGTACCTTGGGGAAGCTGGAGCATTGGACTGCAATTTTTGGATCAGATGCAAGCTTTTGGGATCGTGTAGCCATTCCTAGCAAACAAATTGGAGCCAATTTGGTACAATGAAGGAAAGAGAAAAACGGGATTTGTCATCTTCATATTTGTGGGAAAGTTCATCTGAAAACACATTGTCTTTTCCTTTCTTGTAAATGGTATCATAATCATATCCAAAGAGCTTAGTCACCCATTTTTGTTGGTCCAGGGAGGAAATGCGTTTTTCTAAAAAATACTTGAGGCTTTGATGGTCTATCTTAATTTGGAAGTGTTTCCCCAATATATAATGGCGCCATAGATCAACAGAATGAAAAATAGACAACATTTCATTTTCATAGATTGATTTGCCTAGATTTATTTCAGACAGTTGCTTGCTGGTAAAGGCCAGAGGACAACCCTCTTTCATAAGGACAACACCAATTCCTTTCCCTAAAGCATCACATTCCAAGACAAAGGTCTTTTTGAAATCTGGAAGGGCAAGGATTAGGGTGGTGCACATGGCCATCTTCAAGGTTTGAAAAGCTTGAGCAACTGCTAGAGTCCAAGTTAAAGAGTTATTTTTTAGGAGTTCAGTGAGAGGTGCTACAATCTTTCCATAATTCTTAACAAACTTGTGATAATATCCTGTTAAGCCCGGAAGTCCACGCAATATTTTGAGACTCTTTGGGTGAGGCCAGTCTTGCATAGCTTCAATCTTTTTAGGATCTTCCCTGGCACTATCCTTTCCACCCAGATGACCCAAGTACTCGACTTCTGAGGCACCAAAATCACATTTAGACTGTTTCAGGAAAAGTTGGTGCTGAGAGAGTAGAAGGAGAAATCGATCCACGTGAACTAGATGGTATGTCTAGGTTTTTCTATAGATGAGGATATCATCAAATAAAACTAAGACAAAACTAAAGAGAAAAGGACGGAAGACATGATTCATGAGGCTTTGGAAGGTGGAGGGGGAATTACACAAGCCAAAGGGCATGACCAAAAACTCATAGTAGCCCTCATGAGTTCTAAAGGCAGTCTTGGGAATGTCTGCCTCTTTCATACATATCTGGTGGTAGACAGAATGAAGATCAAGTTTAGTAAAGAACTAGGCGCCACTCAATTGATCCAAGAGGTCACCAATGATACGAATGGGAAACTTGTCTTTATTAGCAAGGATGATTTTAGGGGATAAATTTCACTCGTGGTCTAATTTTCCATGGTTTTTCCCCAAAAAATATTTTCTATTCTAAAAATAATTCGCCCAAATTCTATAGGATAAAACTATTTTACCTTTAAAATCGCCAAAATTTTATACAAACTATATAAAATCTTTAGAAAGTTGAATATTTTTCCAAAAATATCGCTAAACATTTTCTAGTTCACATATGAAGGATTAGTAAGATTTGCCAAGGTTTCTACATTTTAAAAAACAATTCCATCCTTAAAATTGTTGATGTTTGGACAACATCGGGAAGACATTCTCTAAAGATAATAATTAATAATATAATTATTACTGATTATTAAATATAGTTTATAATAAGTAAATGATAATAATAAGTAGTTATGGATTATTCAAGGGACACATCCTTTCATGGATGGTCACCTTATGTTCCTTATATATGGAACACTCATTATTGTAATAATATATCAAATATCTCTCATATCTCATATGAATAAAAACCAACGTGGTATCATAGAAGGACTGGGCTTGACTCTATCACTAGAGGGCCCAGGTAAATACAAGGGAAATGGAAGGGATTTATTATGTGTGTATTGTTGATGATGATGACACATTTTGGATTCAATATTGGCCCATCCTAGGTGGTCATCGTAATTGAATTGGTCCAACAATAAATATACGAATGAAAACATACACATTGGGGCTATCAACCCACATGCATACACATGATAAACTTGTTTGTCATTTCTAGATGATCTCAAGGTCAAAACCTGCAAAGCTTTCGGGGTTTCCGAGGCCCAACATCATAGGTGACATGTTCTCACACCTTGGACTGGTATTGGGACTACATTTAAGGTAGTACATACTTGATATCACTGGGAGAAATCGACGTTGAATCCCATGGACTCTTCTTCTACTACAAAAAGAACGTTGGCGAGAGGTGGAACGTGGAAGTCTTCTCCCTTGGGAGCTCCTCTTTTCCTGATCAACGAGGCATTCAAAAATCTTCCTGTACGCTAGGATAATGGGCAATGAGGAGGTATATTCCAATCATGCCCAATCAAACAGTGTGAATTCCATCAACGATGAGAGTAGGGACACGGGAAATAGATCAACATTTCAATGTTTGATAGTGGGAGGGTCTAACGGAGCTGGAGCGAACCTTTGAAAGTGACCGTTGGATATGGCGGGAGTTATCTTTGTCATGGGTTTGGAACTGTTCTCTATGAGATCTTGCGCCCACTCTCAAGATCACGATCGATGAATGTGGGAAATATTCCAAGTGTTTGGATCATTCTATTCAATTCATTGCCTTTGAAATTCCATCGTTAGTGTTTTCCAGCAAAGCTTAGTACAGAGTGGATGCTCCACTACGGAATTTTTTGGGGGATAATTATCATAAAATCATGGATGCACATCGAGTACAAGATATGGATGCATCTTGGGGGTCAGATATCTGGATGAGAAATTCCTCCAGAAAACTGATCTGCCCGCCTAAGAAATATAGGCCAGCACTGTATTGTTTGGTTGAATTAGTTTGGTGGCAGACCATAACTATATTGTTTGGATTTGATGGCAATAATTCTTTGCTCGTTATTATGATCGAAGAGGTATCAAATAGGTAGCACAAGTGGTGGCCATAGAGGGTGATAATGGAATCGACTATTATAACTATTGTTGTTGTGTTGAGCCTTATTCTCTTTACATTCCGGGTAACTAAGAAATGAAGTGATTCCAGTTTACCCACATTTCATCATTTTTAGCTAAAATGGTGGTTCTCCTTGTCTTTATTCTCATTTAGAGTGAATATCCTTAAAATACACAGGGAACAAAAGCATGGTTGGTGTGGCAGTGGTCATTTTGGACCATGGTTCTCCTAGAAAGAGGGAGCCAGTTGGCTCATGCAGAGAGGAAGACATGGAGGGTAGGACCTTCCAATATGATGTCAAGAAGAGACATTTCCAAACATGATGCTAAGATTCCAGGAGCATTATACCTTCATAACAGGATCATATCAGATAGCAGAGATAGTTCCAGTGATCATGGATACAACCATTTAGAGAACAAAAGTCCTCATAAGACTTTGAGGAACATGATTCCCAAGAAGGCCTTCACTGGAGTGAAGCCTGATGTTGGACACATCAAGATATTTGGGTGTTCAAATATACATTCATGTACCCAAGGAGAAAAGGACCAAGCTAGACCCTTCATGAAGAAAGGGTACATTTGTGGGGTACAATGAGTCTTCGAAGGCATACTGGATCTACATCCCCGGTCAAAGACAGATGGAGGTGAGCATAGATGTTACCTTTGAGSAGGAGGTAGCCTTCATGATATCTAGAGGATCTCACATGGATATTGATAGTGAGAAACAAGAATAGATGGTTCCTTCTCCCCCTCCAGTTGATGTTCCTAGAAATATTGCAGTAGGTTAGAAGAGACCTACATGGACTTGTCAGACTCTGTAGGAGGAAGAAAGACATGTAGCTCCTCATGGTACCTTCCAAGAGAGCAAGATACCTCAAAGATATCCATGCTATGCCGTAGCTATGAGCCACATCATTGATTATGAGCCTTCATGTTATGAGGAGGCATCTAGTATGGAGAGATTCCATGATGGAGGAGTATCAGTCCATCATGAAGAATGATGTGTGGTATTTTGTTTTGAGACCTGAAAGGAAGTCTGTAGTGACTTCCAAATGGATCTATAAGATAAAACATATGATTGACGAAAGCATCAAGAAGCACAAAGCAATTTTTGTTGCTAGAGGATTCTCTCAGGTGGATGGAATAGATTATGAGGAGACATTTGCTCCTGTTGCTCGATACACTTTTATTAGAATGATTATTTCCCTTGAAACATCCATGGGTTGGAAACTACATCAGATGGATGTGAAGACAACCTTTCTTAATGAAGAGATTGGGGAAGAAATATACATCGAGCAGCCAGATGGTTTCGTCGTACATGAGAAGGAGTCTCATGTGTGTAGGTTGAAGAAGGCCTTGTATGGACTCAAGGAGGCACCTCGAGCTTGGTATGTGAGGATTTATGGACACCTGACGAGTTTGGGCTTCATCAAAAGTGTTATTGATCCCAACCTGTACTACAAAACTGTTAATGGTGAGGCCCTAATTTTGGTCCTCTAAGTTGATGATTTATTACTCACAGGTAAATAGAGCTTTATTTTTTAATGCAAGTATGTGTTGGCCTCTGAGTTCGAGATGAAGGACCTTGGTATGATTCACTACTTCTTGGGACTAGCGATGTGGAAGAGACCTGATGAGATCTTCCCGAGTCAGAGGAAGTACACAGTTGAGATATTGAAGAAGTTTGAGATACTGAACTTCAAGCTC